>PVHP010027820.1:0-23583 GCA_004024765.1 Zapus hudsonius
GGAGAAAAGATGAGTCAGGGTGGGAGGGAGGAAGGAAAAAGGCATTCAGATCAAAAATATAAAGAGGGCTGGCGAGATGGCTCAGCAGTTAAGGACCCAGGTTTAATTCTCTAGTACCCAGGTAAAGCCAGATGCACAAAGTGGCACATGCATCTGGAGCTCGCTTTCAGTGACTGAAGCCCCTAGCACGCCTCTCTCCCTCTCTCTCTTTCTCTCTCTTTCTCTTTCTTTCTCTCTCTCTGTCTCTCTCTGTGTCTCTCTCCCTCCCTCCCTCTCCCCTCCCCCTCCTTCCTTTTGTCAGCTTGCAAATAAATAAAATTTTAAAAATATATAAATAAATAGATATTAAAAATTATTCCATGGCCAGGGGTGGTGGTGGTGGTGCACGCCTTTAATCCCAGCACTCAAGATCAAGATAGGAGGAATGCCTTGAGTTTGAGGCCAGCCTGAGAGTACATAGCGAATTCCAGGTCAGTCTGGGCTAGAGTGAGATCCTACCTCAAAAAACCAAAATTTAAAAAAATAATAATAAGCCTGAATAGTAACTGGGGTAGTTTGTGTGTGTTCTTTTTTTATTACCATGTAATGGTTAATTTATAGTAATGGGGAACATTTCTAATGCTTGAGTGGAACCTCTGCTAATCAAAGAGCTTTCTCACTCCTCACTTCTTTCATGCACATTTTCTTCCTTTTCTTTGTTTTCCAGTCCTGGGGAAAGAAGCCAGGGATTGACCCATGTGACGTAAGTGTTCTACCAGAGCCACGCCTGGTCCTCTTTGTCATTTCTGGGAGCCTTCAAGCTCCTCTCTTGTAGATCAACATGGAATACACAATAGGTCATTGTGCTTGGTTTCTCCAATTTAATCCCGGTTGGCACAGGGTTTAATCATCACTAATTACCAAGTAGACCCAGAAACCCTAATCTATGTAAATGGATTTGTCAATTGTAATCTGTTGTCAATCATTTCTGATAAAGCGAAAGATAAACTGTGGATGTTGGCCCTGGTGCTTCAGGTCAAGGTGAGCGATGGTGTGTCTGCTGGGGGGTTAACTTTTCAGGGCAAAAGATCTACTCCGAAGTGTGTAGGAGGTAAAGGGAGGTTGAAAGAGAATATACGATGCATATTAGGTGTTTCCTGGCCAATATTTCCCAGCCAGCATTTTCCCATTGATAATTCTATAGAATAAGGTGAGCCCAGCGCTGGTGGAGCAATTCAAGGATAGATCCTCCCCACCAAACCACAAAATTACAGAGTGTGCACACCCAAAGGGCAGCCTGGGCTGTTCCTGCTGTTTATGTCTCCAGCTGGGATTTCATTTTTCTTCTTTATTTATTTGGTGTGTGCGTGCACGCGCGTGCACATGTGTGTTCGTGCCTGCTAGTGTAGGCCTGCACATGCTATGGCCCACAGGTGGAAATCAGGGGACTACATCAGGAGCCAGGCCTACCTTTCACCTTGGAGGTACCTTCTCTCATTATTCATCCCCAGCTGCTCACAAGCTTCCAAGAGGTTCTCCTGCCTCCGCCTCCCTTCTTGCGCTAGACACTGAGATTGCAGAAGCCTGCTACCAAGTCTGACTTTACATGGGTTCTGGGGAAGGGAATTCAAGTAGTCGTGTTCATGTGGCAAGCACTTCATCCGCTGAGCCGTCTTCCAGACCGTAGACGAGATTTCTATATACAAGTTTCCCAAAACTTGGGTTTATGGCAGATCTTCTTCACTCTGTGTTTTCTTATTCCAGTGGGATTCTTCTTTAAAATGATTCTATATTCCTAGTTTGAAAAGTAATTGTTTTCATAAAATAGAATCTTTTGGTAATGAAATAGAATGAGCAGGTGTGGTGGTGCATGCCTTTAGCCTTAGTACTTGGGAGGCCAAGATAGGAGGATCACTGTGAGTTCAAGGTCATCCTGAGACTACATAGTGAATTCCAGGTCAGCCTGGGCTAGAGAGAGAACCTACCTCAAAAAAAATGCAATGAAAGACTAATACAGGGCTGGAGAGATGGCTCAGCGGTTAAGGCACTTGCCTCTAGTGCCTAAAGCCCTGGGTTCAATTCCCCAGGACCCATATGGGCCAGACCCACAAGGTGGTGGCCCTGGTGCGCTCTCTCTCTCTCTCTCTCTCTCTCTCTCTCTCTCTCTCTCTCTCTCTCTCCTTGAAATTGAATAAATAAAATATTTAAAAAAAAAAAAAAGAAAGACTAATACAGGCTGTCACGTGCAGAAAAGCACAGGTTGCCAGCCATGACAGCACGCACAGGTAAACCCAGCACTTGGAAGATTAAGGCAGCTTCCTGGTTCTTCCTGAAAAATCCCTCCTCAACTTTTCCCAGGCCTGTGCCTACTCTTTCTAAGTCTGGCTTCTCCTGAGCCCACCAACCAATCAAGGTCCTTCATATACATTTGAACTTGGCAATGAGGCTCATCGTCATTGGATTTGCACCTACCCAAATTGCCATGTGGATTTCCCTAAGCTTCCCCTCTCAAAAGTGTCGGTTACTTCTCCAGATGTTGGTTACCGCAGGGGTCCCTGACCCCCTGCTAAATGAGCCTCTGTCTCTCTGGCCAGAAGGAGACCTGGCTCCATCGAGGAAAGGTGAGCTCCGTGGCGGGACAATCACACACAGCCGGGAGATAAGTCAAAGCAAATCTCAAAACTTTTAGCATCCAACCTTATATACAATCTAGGGATGGGTTACATTGCCTTATCTCTTACACAAAGGGGGCTCAGTAAACAGGAACACAGCTACAAAAACTCAGGCAGCAGGAGTAAAACCTATTAGCACTTATAAACAGGATTTAGGGCCTTCAGCCATCCCCCCTGCCTCCTGGGGGGCACAGGTGTGCTAGGAACAAAGGCGTGAGCTACCATGCTCCGGGCTCTCATCTGGATGCATATTAAAACTTAGCTCTCAGATATACAGCCAGGCTGGGTCCCGACAAGAAGCTGTCCAAGACAGGGGGGAGGATCCCCTCTTGGCTTGGGAGCTTGTCTGCTCTTTCTCTTTCTTGTTTCTGCCCTCTTTTAAAATAAATCTTTCAAAATATACTTTTCTTCATGCCTGCATTTTTCAGTTTCTTGCCAACGACAGGTTGAAAGGCACTGGCTTGGTGGTGTGGAGGATCTTTGACAGCCAAGACTTGGGAAGTTCTTAACTCACCCGTCTCTCCATCCCACATGCCAGAATGGAGATCACCAAGCAATTCATAGCACTACAATAGGATTGGATAATGCAAAAGGCAACAGAGAAAAGTTAAGCACCTTAAAGGATCAGAGAATGATGGGAGAAAGATGCTTTCCTATTGTCGTGAAATACACATGGCACGTAATGTACTTTCACCATCTTAAAGTGCACAACTCGATGATACTCATAATGTTGTACAACCATCACCTCCACATAACTCCAAAACTTTCCGTGACCCCCAGATGAGACCCTGTGTCTAGATGAATGGTCAGGAAGATGACTTTGCTCTGTTTGGTTCAGCTTTGCTTTTGAGTTTTGGAAATGAACCCAGCGCTTACACGGGCTAAGAAAGCTCTGAACCACTGACCCGCACTCAGGGAGGGTCACCCAGGGAGGCGACGACTGAATAAAGACCTAAAGTAAAGTAAGGGAGGGCCAGCCTCGGCCACATAGTGAGACCTCTCTCTCCCTCCCTCTCTCTCCCGCTCCCTCTCCTTCTCTCCACTGTTCTTTGTCCACATTCTTCTTGAAAGCAATTCTACTTTTATGTAAATGTACACTTCTAATATTTCACACAATGGGATAGCATTTAACAATAAACACAAAATGGCATGAATGAGCCTGGAAAGCACGATACTCTCAGAGGGAAGGCTGCCGGGAGACTGACCACAGCTTTGAGAAGAAAATCAGGACCCACAGTTAGACTTCTTGAAGAAGCAGATTTTAGCTTAACCTCAGAAGAACCTTCTCCCCCTCCTTCCTCCGTCCCCAGTGAAACCACCTAGCTCTGAACTTCTGAGCTCCTTCCTCACCACAGAAACTTAAACTATATCAGCAGTTAGCAGATAGTCAGATCTGTGCCAGTTCTTACAGAAGCGGCGTCTGCGCTCATCACTCATAAGCTCAGCAAGGACTGTCTTGAAGGTCTGGAGGCCTCGAGCAGTTTCCACGCACCATCATCACAGGTGGTGGTATCTCTACCTTGGAGCCTATCCCTGTGAATGAAGCAGGTGTTTGGGCAGGACTAGATGATCCGTGTCATTGGGGTGACCAAGGGCAAAGGCTACAAAGGTGTGACCAGCGGCTGGCACACGATCATCCCCCAGACATGCAAGTGTCAGGCCGCCAGACAAAAGTTCTGTATTAGCAGTCAAAGAAATGTGAACTCCACAAACCCTAGCAAATTAGCTCATTTTTATGAGCTAATAATCAAACTCCCAAGAGCAATATAAATTGCTAAATCCTCTGAAACTCCCAACTTTGTCAAGGGAAAAAATTTCCCAGGGAAAAAAAAATTTCCCAGGGAATGTCTCCACGGCTAAACGTACTTCCTGTACAAGCATGATTGCCTGAGACTGAGTTCAAATCTCCAGATCACACACAATCTATAACCCCAGTCCTGCAGGGAGCAGAGACCAAGAATCTTCCAAGTACCACAAGCTCCAGGATCAGGAAAAGGCTCAAACACAAGACCAGGCGGAAGGGCAGTGGCCTGGCTCACCCTGTCTCTGGCCTCCACAGGCAAACATATGGGCCTGCGAGCGCACATACATGTGCAGCTTCACACACACACACACCGCACACCAAACAAGGAAACATAAAAGCGTTCTTTCCCTTTGCAGCAGACATCGTGGGAAAGTGAAGAGCTTCCCCAAGGACGACCCTTCCAAGCCTTCCACCTCACAGCCTCTCTGGGCTACGAGGCAGGCATGACCCACGTCATCCAAGAAGTTGATAGGCCAGGCTCCAAGGTGAAAAAGAGGGACAGTGGAGGCTGTCACCATTGTAGGCATTGCTCGAGGCCTCTGGAGCTTCTAGACCGTCCTTGCTGAGCATGTGAGTGATGAGCGCAGACGCGTCTCGAGAACTCACTAAGCACTGCAAGAAATGGGCCAGAAGCGCTGCAGAAGGGCTTCCGCAGCATGAAGGCGTGCTGTCGTCTGCATCATTTCGCTCACCCAGAGGCCCACTTGATGGAGATGCAGGTGAACAGGGAGGGACACTGTGGCCGAGAAACTGGACTGGGCCTGGAGAGGCTGTGAAGCAGGTGTTTGGGCAGGACGAGATGATTGAGGTCATTGGGTGACCAGCTGCTGCTGCTTTGTGGACCCACAAAGGGCTTTGCAAGGTTGCCTGTGTTGGAGCCTGGCATCCTGCCCTCGTGGCCTTCTCTGTGGTTCAGGCTGGACAGAAAGGCTACCATCACCGCGCTGAGCTCAAGGAGATCCACAAGATTGGTCAGGGTTGCCTTATCAAGGATGGCAGGCTGGTCAAGAACATGGCCTCCACTAAATATGTATGACCTGTCTGACAAGAACATCAACCCAGTGAGTGGTTTTGTCTGTTCTGGTGAAGTAACCAATGACTTTGTCATGCTGAAAGGCTCCGTGGTAGGAACCAAGAAGCGGGTCCTTGCTGGTGCAGACCAAACACTGGGCTCTGGAGAAGACTGACCCGAAGTTCATTGATACCACTTTCAAGTTTGGCCATCGAAGAGAGGAAAGCTTGCATGAGACCACTCAAGAAAGACTGGATTGCAAGGAGGAAGGCCAGCACATTCCCCGGCTGAGGGGATCCTAGTAAGAGCTTTTCCAGTGGGGGAACAAAAGGAAACAGAGTGCATATATACGATGGAATTTGGCTCAGCCATAAAGAAGAATGAGTTGACATCATTGTAAGAAACTATGAGAGTGGAGATCAGCATATTAGGTGAAATAAGCCAACTCAAGCTCAGGAAAACAAACATCACATGTTGTCCATCGTACATGGATACATATAAATCATACATACATACATATCTATGACATGGAAGCAGAAGCCTGGTAAGCACAGCAGGGAACACTGAAAGACCCTGCCTTGAAGGAGACGGAGCAACAAGGACTGTCCCAGAAGCTGTCCTTCGGCGGCTGCACGCGCATGAGCACATAGGCTGCTGTCCACACATCAGCATCCTCAGGAGCAACAGAAACTTCATCCCCCGCTATTTGGGGGGAGGAAACAGGACCAGTAGGAGGAGGGGCAGAAGATGGCAGTGGAAGGGGGAATATGTACAAAATACAATGATATTATCTATAAAATGTCATAATAAAACCCATGATTTAAAAATTAACTGAGGGCTGGAGAGATGGATCAGAGGTTAAGGTGCTTGCCTTCAGTCCCTAAGGACTTGGGTTCAATTCCCCAATACCCACATAAGCCAGATGCAAAAAAAAAAAAAATGGCACATGTATATGGAGTTCATTTGCATTGTCTAGAGGCCCTGGCCCCCCTTGTCTGTCTGTCTCTCTCTCTCTCTCTCTCTCTCTCTCTCTCTCTCTCTCTCTCTCTCTCTCTCTCTCTCTGAGGTAGGGTCTCACTCTATCCCAGGCTGACCTGGAATTCACTATGTAGTCTCAGGCTGGCATTGAACTCACAACGATCCTCTACCTCTGCCTCCCGAGTGCTGGGATTGAAGGTGTTCTCCACTAGGACAGCTTGCCAACAGGGTTTTAAAGAAAGTAATAGCCAGCCTAAGACTACATAGTGAATTCCGTCAGCCTGGGCTAGAGCAAGACCCCTCCTCAAAAAACAAAAAAACAACAACAATAATAAAACCCTGCTGGCAGAGACTGGGCATGTAGCTTATTGGTGAGAGCTCTTGCTTAGCCTATATAAAGCCCTGAGTTTCGTCCCCAGAACCACCAAGACATGTGAGCTACAATAAAATCCTACTGGCAATCATTTTAAAATTAAGTGACAAAGGCAAAGATTTGAAGTTCCCATAACACTGAAGGCAAGGCATCTGTGCTTTGCATGAGACACGGACTAATTTAAGACTGTGGCAAGATGTGGAATTAGCCTAAATTTCCATCCATTAAAGGATGAATGGATCAAGAAAATATGATAGATACACTACACATACTGGGGTTTTATTCAGCTCTAAAAAAATAATAGAATCCTGACAACATGGGTAAGCACGTTATTACTTCGCATCTACACCTAGAGCCAAGCACAGAAAGATGGATGCCACATGTGCTCACTTATACACAGAATCTCAAAGAGTTAATCTCGTAGAAGGTGCAAGGATGGTCACCAGAGGCTAAAGAGAGAAAGGAAAGAAAGAGATGGAGAGGGCTGGAAAGATGGCTCAGCTGTGAAAGGTGCTTGGTTGCAAAGCCTAGTGGCCTGGGCTCTGTTTTCCAGAACCCACGTAAAGCAGATGCACACAGTGGTACAGTGTTGCATGTATTGAGAGTTCATTTGCAGTATCAAGAGGCCCTGGCATGCCCATGCCCATTCTCTCTCTCTCTCTCTCTCTATCTATCTATCTATCTATCTATCTCTCTCTCTCTCTCCACTCTCCATGCAATAAGTCATAAGTCTCACACATACACACACACACACAGACAAAATAAAAAGATGGGAGCCACGGGTACAATGATACTGCTAGATGGATGATAAGGTCTATCGCCTTACCACCCTGAATGCGTCTAGTCTCGTCTGATGTCGGAAGCTAAAGTCAGGCCTGGTCAGCACTTGATGGGAGGGAGGTAGCAGGAATAAGGTTGGATGCGGCTGGATCAAGTGCTGTGGTCTCAGCAAAATCACAAAGTCATCCTGGGCTGCATCATGAGCAAGACTTTGTACCAAAAAGAACAAGATGTTCCAGCATGGAGTTTTACAGTAGTACAATGTATATATGCAATGTATATTTCAAATAGCTAGAAGAGATTCTAAACGCTCTCATAGCAGAGATGATGGATGTTTAAGGGGACAGATAAACCTGTCCTCCTGATCATTTTGCAACGTACGCGTGGAATAAACATCACACTGTAGCTCATAGATCTATACAATTAGCCTCCGTCAATATTTTTAAATGGCTGTTATCAATGCCACAAGGGCAGGGTACCAACCATGGGATCCGTCCGTCCATGCTGCCAAACAAAAGTGGGTGAAGTCCAAGTTCAAATACAGGTGAGACCAGGATATTCGGAAATGGATGATGACTGGCAGGTAAGGAGATGAACCTGAACCTGATCAACGAGTCATTCTGGGTTTGAAAACTAAGAGATGGTATCAAGTTCCAACACAGGAATACATCAGGGCCAAAAGGAGGGAGGAGGGAATGTCAGCATCACACTCCAGCGCCAGGAAACACCTGTTCCTTCACCAGGGCTGCCGCACGCCTCAAGATAAAGGCTGAACCGGAGACTGGGTAAGAGTCACCTGACCTGGGGTATCTGCTCAGGAACACGGATGGACACAGCAAACCTTCTGAAGTCTCTTGAGTGAACCCTGACTTAAGGGGGGGAAATTTGAGTTTCATAAACTGCTTAAAATTAGTAACCTGGTAGTACACACCTGAAACTCCAGCACTCAGGAGGCTGAGACAGAGGGATCGCAAGTTCAGGGTCAGCATGGGCTACATAGCAGGATCTATTAAAAACAAAAACAAAAATGACGAAAAGGAAAATGCTTCATACTGAATAGATGAGTTACTATTAAAGAAGTCTGGAAGGGGGAATCTCTAATTATAAATGCTTTTGTTATTAACAAAGAAAGATTAAATAAAGGAACTAAATGCTGATTTTTTTAAATTGAAAAGAACATTCAAATGAACCATAAAAGTGTAGGAAGGGGGCTGGAGAGATTGCTCAGTGGTTAAGGCACTTGCCTCCAGTGCCTAAGGCCCCAGGTTCAATTCCCCAGGACCCACATAAGCCAGACCCACAAGGTGGTGGCCCTGCCTGGTTCTCTCTCTCTCTCTCTCTCTCTCTCTCTCTCTCTCTCTCTCTCTCTCTCTCTCTCTCTCTCTCTCTCTCTCCTTCTCTCTCTGTTATCTCTCTGCTTGAAAATGAATAAATAAAAATTTTTTAAAGTGTAGGAAGGAATAAGATAAATGATGAAAATCACTAGAACATACACCACAAAAACATAAATAAAAAGATAATTACTTCATAAATTTGGTCAGGCAAATAAGCAACAAAATTACATGAAATTGAAAGAAACATATATCACCACAGACTTGGAAGGCATTCAAGTAGTAAGAAAAATATTAATAATACAAAATTGTAAGACAGACTGGGAATATGGTTGCATAAGACCTGAACTCAATCCCCACACCCAGATAAAAAGTCAGACACGGCTGTGCACACCTGCAAGCCCAGCCCTGAGGGGGCAGAGATAGGCTCACTGGGGCTCACGGGTCAGTCAGTCTAACTGAAAAACAGTGGTATCCAGGCTCGGTGATAGATTCCGTCTCAAGAAAATAAACAATCTCTTCCTCTGGCTTCTATGTGTGTGCAGATCTGCACATAGCACACATAGCATGCATACACCACACACATTATGCATATTACACCATACAAAAAAATAAAATATTAAAATTAAGAAATTGTAAAGCAATTCTTGCTTTGTGACAGGGTCCCTTGTAGCCCAGTTTGGCTTTGAATTCACTGCACATTCAAAGGTGACCTTGAATTCCTGATTCTCCTTGCTCTGCTTCAGAAAAGCTGGGCACAGGGGTGCAACCTGTGGTCCCATTGCTGGGAAGGCAGAGATGGAGGATCCCAAGCGGTGCTGGCTGGTAACCCAAAGAAAGCAGTGAGATCTGCATCCAGCGAGAAATGCTATCTTGAAAAATAAGGTGGACAGTGACTGAGAGAGACACATGACCTCCTCACACACACGTGGACGCATAGCAGCCCACGCACATACACACATGCAAAAAGGTTAAGAACTTCTGTCCTGGGCTGGGGAGACAGCTCATTGCAAAGGCTCTGCAAGCCTGCCAACTGGGACTCAATCCCCAGCACCCGTGTAAAGTTGCCAAAGTGGCCCCTGTGTCTGTGACTCTCAATGCAGTCCTGGCAACAGAGATGGACTCGAATCTCTGCGCTCACAGGGCCAGCCAGTCTGGCCTTCCCAGTGGCAAAACAAGAGAGACCTCGTCTCAAACAAGGAGTAAGGAACAAACCAAGGTCCTGAGGTTCTCCTCTGACCTCTCCACACATGCCATAGCACATGTATGTCCACATACACAACACACAAAGAAATAATCCATAATTAAAATGGTCTGTCTTGATAGCTTTTAATGGGTACCGGGGTCAGGACTTGGGTCCATATGTTAGTGCAGCCGGCAGGCACTGTCCCCACTCAGCCATCTCCCAAGGCCTGGAATCCCCATGTTACATCCATCTGAGGAACTCTGAAAACTCCTGATATATATCAAATAGTACAGCTTCTATGGAAAACATCTGAGTGCTTCTACAATGCATTAAACATAGAATTATCACATGACCTATTTTATTCCTAGAAATAGAAGAATTAAAAAACAGATCTTCAAACAAAAAGTTACACACAAAGTTTTCATTGCTGTACTATTTTCCACAGGCAAGAGGTGAAAAGAACCCAAAAATTCACTGACAGATATGTAGATAAACAAAACGTGATGTCACACATGGAAATATTACGTAACCATAATAAGAATGTGATTTATGGCACAATACGGAGGAACCTGGAACTCACTGTTCTGAGATAGAGAAGTCAGACACGGCTGGTTATAGTGGTACACTTCTGTAAATCCCACACTTGGGAAACTGAGGCTGGAGAATCCCAAGTTCAAGGGTAGCGGGGCTGTGTAGTAAGACCTTGTTAAAAAAAAAAAACTATAAATGTCAGGTCCATCAGCTGCTGGGTAAGTTGCCATTCCATAATTAATAACCTCCCACCCTTGATAATACAAGCAACCTTAATTTTTTAAAAATATTTTATTTACTTATTTGTTTATTTGTTTATTCATTCATTTATTTATTTATTTTAGAGAGATAGAGACAGAGGGAAAGGCAGAAACAGAGAGAGTGAATATGGGTGTACCAGGGCCTTCCATCACTGCAAACAAACTCCAGATTCATGCGCCACTTTGTGCATCCGGCTTTATGTGGGCACTGGGCTGTTAGGTTTTGCAAATGAGCACCTTAACCACTGGGCCATCTTTCCAGCCCCCAAGCAACCCTAATTTAACTCATTGGGTTAAAAATGCACGAAAGTAAAATGAGGATTAATGGAGAAGAATTAGAGGGGGAGGGGGAAAGAGGGTCATTGGGGGGAATCAAATCAAACTACATTGCCTACATGAATGAAAATGCCAAACTGGAAAAGTAAAAACGAAAACAACAAAGAAAAAATGAACTCCCCAAATACAATGCAAGCGATGTAAAGACCTCCGAATGTGCAGACAGTGTTTGAGATGGTTACCACAGCACTTTTAAAAGTAAGAAAACAGAGCTGGGTGAGGGATGCACACCTTTAACCCCAGCGCTCTGGAGGCTGAGGTAGCATGTGCTACAGAGGAAGTTCCAGGTCAGCCTTGCGAGAGTGAGACCCTGCCTTAACAACAATCAGAAGAAAACAAATGGGAAGAGCTTCAACTTCACACTGGACAGGGAAATAGAAACAGCAATGACACGTTGCTCGCAGTGAATATATTACTAATCATTAGCAAAAACAAAGAGAAAAAACAAAAGCGTAATAGCAGCACCCGGTACTTACTTATCAAGATGTGTCACAAGGGGCGCTCCCAGTATTAGGAGGAAAGAGCAATTAGCACTGTGCTTTGGGAAAGCTAACAATGCCTACTTGATATTCCACATCTAGGGCTCCACCCTGTAGAGTGTGTTCACTGAAGAAATTGTTGACAGGCAGCAAAAGATAAGCTGGAAACACCCAAAGGTGGACGGCTTGGATGATCAGAGTACACCACATCACAGGATAACATGCAGCTATTAGAAGAATGGGTTCAATGTCTACCTACCTATCTCTTTACCTGGAGCAAGTCCATGATCCGAGTGCTGACAAATACATAAACATTCAAGCAAGCAAATAAGCAGGCTTTAGAGAAGCATAAACAGTGTATTGTCAGATATAAAGAAATCTTCAAACACGAGCACCAAGATACACAATGCTGTTACTACTATCTGAAAACATGCTGATACCAGCTGCCTGAAGAGATGAGGAGCTGGTTCGAGGGAGGTGAAGGACGTGAGGCTTGTGGGGCACATGGCCTACCGTCCTTCTGCTCTGAAGACTGTAGCAAGAGGCTCACATGGAGGCCATATGGGCAAGATGGCAAGATGCTGTATCGAAAACACAGAGAATAAGTACAGGAGAAGGCTGGTGAAAGGCTCTTGCTTACAAGACCTGAGCACCTGGGTTCAATTCCCCAGTAGCCACGTGTTGCAGTCAGCTTTCTAGTTGCTGCCCAGAAAAAACCCAAGCAAAAGCAGCTTGTGGAGGAAAGGGTTTATTTGGCTTACAAACTTGAGGGGAGACTTCATCCTGGCAGGGAAAACGATGGCATGAGCAGAGGGGTGGACATCACCTCCGCCCCAGCACTGCAAACAGCAGCAGGAAGGTGTGTCCATCACTGGCAAGGGGAAGCTGACTTGTAACCCCCATAAGTCCACCCCCAACAACACAGCTTCAGCGAGGTTGTAAAACCCAAACTGCCATCAGCTGAGGATTGATTACCCAGAACACATTCATTTGTTTGTGGGGGACACCTGGATCAGACATGACAGTCCGCCCCTGGCCCCCACAAACTAATAATCATACAATGTGTTCAGCTCAACTCTTAAGTCCCCACAGCTTTCAACTGAGCCATAATACCAAAAAATAAACCCATAATGGCACAGAACATTCACACTGCAAAAGATAACATGAGGCATGGCAAAAACAGATTGAACCAATACAAGATTTAAAACAAGCAGGGCATCATCAATCTCTAACTCTTGAACAAGTTTTGGAGTTCAATTCCGACCCTCCAGCTCGGCTACTCAGTCAGGGAAAACTTCATCCAGTGCTCTCCATGCACCTCTCCATGGCAGCCATCCATAGTCCTGGAATTCATTGGGTCTCCATTGCAACCCACAGTTCATCCTCATGGTTCCATCGGCCTCCACGCAGGCAATCTAATACACCTGCTTCACATTCCCGATGACCATTTTTCAAAAACAAGACTGTGTTGCAAATCCAATGACCCTCTCTTCTTGCATTTGTTATACTCCACAGAACCAGGTGGGCTACCAACTTGTTAATCCAGGGGGGGAACAAAGCATTCAGGCCCCTTACTTCAAAGGGCCCGCATTCTTCCTGTTGTTCCAATGCAGGCCATCTGGCCCAATCTCCATGGTTGTAACCTCTCAAACAATTGCAGGAGAACAGGCAGCAGTTTCCACCCAAAGATCTTTCTTTCTGTGCCATCTCCATCTGCTCACACCAGTCCATCTTTACGCAAAACAACCCTGCACAGGTTCCCAGGACACAGGCAGGGAGAATGCAGCAAGCCTCTCACATAAACTGCTTCTACTCCAGTCCTGACAAAGTTCTTTCTCACCCTCATAAGCCAAACCTCACAGTCCATAGTTCTTACTGCATTCAGGTCTTTCAACTCTGACCAGAATGGTCCATCAAGCTGTACTCACAGCTTTGCAAGGCATCTCTTAGGCTGAGATTTCAAATCCTTCCACATTCCTCAGGGTTCTAGCAGCAACAGACCCCACATCCTGGTACCAAAACTATTGTAGTCAACTTACTCTGTTGCTGTGAAGAAAGAACCCAAACAAAAGCGGCTTGTGGAGGAAAGGGTTTATTAGACTTAAGAACTCGAGGGGAGACTCCATCCTGGCAGGGAAAATGATGGCATGAGCAGAGGGGTGGACATCACCTCCGCCACAGCACTGCAAACAGTGGCAGGAAGGTGTGCCAAACATTGGCAAGAGGAAGCTGTCTTATAACCCCCATAAGCCCACCCCAACAACACAACTCTAGCGAGGTTGTAATTCCCTAACTGCCATCAGCTAAGGATCGATCATTGAGAACACATTCATTTGTTTGTGGGGGACACCTGGATCAAACCATGACATCATGTAAAGCCAGATGCTTAAAGTAGTGCATGCATCTGGAGTTTGTTTGCTGTGGTTAGAGGCCCTGGCACCTGCATTCTCTCTCTTTCATCTTTTTCTCTGTTTCTCCTCTCCTTGCAAATAAATAAATGAAAATATACTTTAAAAACCAGGAAAAGCTATCTGTGTTTCGGTGTTCAGATGCTATGATAGGACTGTGTCCTTAGAGTTGAGTGTGCATAGTGGTTACTCAGTGAGATTGGCCAGAGTCCACTGACATCTGGAAACTTTGCGAGTGATTCTTGGCTTGGATTTCTGTTAGTTATTATTTGAGGAGATTGAGGAAATGGCTCGGTGAAAATGACTCTTGCCTTGAGCCTAAGTGCCCAGGTTCACACCCTGTGTAAAAATCCAGAAGCCTCTGTACTCCCAACGCAGATGACCAGATGGGAGGCAGAGATGGGATAATTTCCCAGAAGCTCACAGGCAATGAGAGAGAGAGAGAGAGAGAGAGAGAGAGAGAGAGAGAGAGAGAGAGAGAGAGAGAGAGAGAGAGAGAGAAGAGTGAAGAGAAGAAAGGGTAACAACAGACCGTGTCTGAAACAAGGACTGGCTGACACTCCCAAGTTGTCCTCGGACCTCCACGTACATGCTACAGCATGCTCTGCCCACACTCACCACACTCACATGCGAGTACAGACACACATGTACTCACCAAAAGTTCAAAATAACCGTACACAATATCTGCAGTGAAGCAACTATTCTTTTCCACAAATAAGTCATGGTATTGAGAAATCACTTCGGAACATCTTTCCTCACAACACGGCAATCCTTCACTGGCATTTCATAACAGATTTAAACAGGCTTCTAATGAGCATTTCAATGGTCTTCAGTTTGTCACCACTCCAAGAGCGTACAGCGGCGATCCCACGTTTGCATCTTGTCTGAATCTCTGGGGACATCAGTTAGTCCCACGGGGTGGCTGTGAGGACAAGCTGTGGGATGTAAGCATGGGTCCTCAGCAGCAATAACCAGAGCGTGGAACTGTGTTCTCCCTCTTCTTGGTCGAGGGGCAAAGCCCAGCCTAGTCCTACATTAAATATCTGTTCAGTTTCTAGTTCAGACAGCTTTTGCCAAGCCTGCATTTCCCTGCCAGAAATCGACACTGTGTATGAGCAACAAACATGCTTTTGTTAAGCAGTACCTCTACGTGTGTCTTCATTATGAGTAAAAAAAAATACAAGATGGGGGCTGGAGAGATTGCTCAGTTGTTAAGGCACTTGACTGCAGAGCCTAATGACCCAAGTTCCATTTTCCCAATACGCACAAACAGCCAGAAGCACAAAGTGGCACGTGCATATGGAGTCCATTTTCAGCGGCTGGAGGCCCTTCTGGATACTAAGATTACAGGTGTGCCCCACAGCACCAGGCTTGAGTAACCGGCTTTAAACTCAGGTGTTCTATTCTTATGGAACTGGGGAACATGGTGTTAAATAAAAGGAGTCAGACACAGAAAGACAAATGCTGCATTTTCTCACTCACGGGGAATCTGAAACACTTAACTTCATGGAAAGTGGTTATTAGAGGCAAAGAAGGCGTCGTAGTCAACTTGCTCTGTTGCTGCACGGAAAGAACCCAAGCAAAAGCAGCTTGTGGGAGAATGGGTTTATTTGGCTTACGGACTCAAGGGGAGACTCCATCGTGGCAGGGAGAATGATGGCATGAGCAGAGGGCTGGACATCACCTCCGCCACAGCACTGGAAATAGTGGCAGGAAGGTGTGCCAAACCCTGGCAAGGGGAAGCGGGCTTATAACCCCATTAGCCTGCCCCCAACAACACAGCTCCAGCGAGGTTCTAATACCTGAACTGCCATCAGCTGAGGATCGAGTATTTAAACACATTCGTTTGTTTGTGGGGGACACCTGGATCAAACCACGACAGGAGGGAAAGGAATTTCACTTACACAGGTAAGTGGGAGGGGGAACTTCTAGGTTCTATGGAATAGCAGCAGGACTCAGGGTTTCTGTATGTCTCTGTTAGAGAGCTGAGAACTTGCCTGGGTTTGATACCAGGACCATAAATAAGTTACATACAAACTAGATAGAACACAGGTTTTGAATGTTCCCAACACAAGAAATGATAAATATTCAAGAAAGTACAAATTCTACTGAGACTGCTTAATCATGATATTCTGTTAAATAAATGGTATTGAATTACCATATAGTATCCCATAAATATGTGCAATTATTATTTTAATTAATGAAAAGTAAGGGCTGGGAGATGCCTGGGTGGATAAATTCTGCCCAGCTATGTGCATTTGAGTTCCAATCCCCAGACCTGACATAAAAGCCAGAAGCCATAGCAGGCTTCTGTAACCCCAGAACACCTATGGTAAGATGGGAGGCAGAGACAGGAGAAACTCTTGGAAGCTACAGATAGAACAGAACAGTGAACAACAAGGAGAGCCCCTGCCTCAGGTGAGTAAGTAAATTTTTAGAATAAATAAATAGGGCTGGGATGTGTTTCCTGTACAAGCAGGACAGCCAGAGGGGGCCTGAGACTGCCCGAATTCAACTCCCCAAGTGAGTGTGACCATGCATGTCTATAGCCCCAATCCACAGGGGAGCAGAGACCCAAAAGTCTTCTGAGCTCTAAAAGCTCCCAGGATGGGTAAAAGTAGACTCTGGCTCCTAAACCAGACCAAGTGGAAGAGCCACAGAGTGGGACACCTGATGTCCGCTGGTCACTGGAGAACATTTCCCAATATGCACTAGAGCATATGGGCACCACATGGGCACACGCACAGGAACACACACACACACACACATACCACACACCACACACACATACACAACACACAACACACACATATCACATACACATACAACACACACACAATACACACACATACAACACACACCACACACATACTCATGCACACACCCACACACACACATCACATACACACGCATCATATACACACACATGCATCACATACACACCCACACACTCACACACACAAACCCCACAAACACATACCACACACATACATACACACAGCACACAAACACACACACACCACACACACACACACACACACACACACACCACACACACACACACACACACACACACACACGTACCACACACCATGGTGGTTTGAACAGATGTCCTGTACTCTGAATGGTTTGTCCCCAGCTGGTAGCAGTTTGGGAGGTGGAGCCTTGCTGGAGGAGGTGTGTCGCTAGAGGCAGACCTTGAGGTTTATTGGCCCCCAGTGTTAGGAGACTCACTCTCCTGCTGAAATTTGTCACTGCTGTGCCAAATGGGCAATGCCCAGCCTCTGCTCATGCCATGCTTTCCCCTGCCATCGTAGAGCTTCCTCTCAACACTGTAATCTAAAATGAAAAAAAGAAAAGAAAAAAGAAAAAAAAACACTCTTCCCAGGCTGGAGAAATGGCTCAGCAGTTAAGGCGTTTACCTACAAAGCAGAAGGACCGGAGTTCGATTCCCCACAAGGTGGCACATGTGTCTGGAGTTTACAGTGGCTGGATGGTTAGAGGCCCTGGCATGCTCTCTCTCTCTCTCTCTCTCTCTCTCTCTCTCTCTCTCTCTCTCTCTCTCTCTCTCTCTCTCTCTCTCCCCCCTCTCAAATAATAAATAAATAAATAAATAAAATATTTTTTTAAACTCTTCCCAGGAGCTGCTTTTGGTCTGCTGCTTTATCCCAACAACTACAACAGAAAAACAGAAGCAGTGGAAAGGGGTCTTGCTGCGAGGAACCTGAGACTATGTAGCTTTTGGCCTTTTGGAACTGAATTTCAGGAGGAATGTGGAAGGATTTTAAAACCATACCTAAGAGACACCTTGCAGTGCTGAAAGCAAAGTTTGAAATACCATTCTGGTCAGCATTGAAAGACCTAAATGCAGTAAGAACTATGAACTGTGCAGGCTTGGCTTAGGAGGGGAAGAAAGAGCTTCGTCTGGTAGAGGCAGCTTGTGAGAGAGGCGTGCTGTATCTTCCATGTCCAGAGGGCTCATGCCGGGTCGTGTTGCATGGACTGGTGGGAGCAGAAGGATATGGCACAGAAATGGAAATGGAAGCTTCAGGCTGTCCACAATTACCTGTTCAGCTGAAATTGTTTGGGAAATTACCACCATTGAGATTGGGCCAGTTATTCTGCATTGGGACAGCAGGAAATAATGTTGACTCTTGAAAGTAAGGGGCCTGGTCTTCAAGTGAACTTTATTCTCCCTGGATTAAAAAATTTGGTAGCTCACCAGGTACTATGGGAGTATAACAAATTCAGGAAAGAGAGGGTTATTGGATTCGTAGCACAGTTTGGATTTTTGCTTTTTTTTTTTTTTTGGAAATGGCCATGGGCAATGTGAGGTAGGGTTGTTGAAGTCCCTACATGGAGGCCCAATGAAGCCATGAGGATGAACCATGGGTTGTAGTGGAGGTGCCAGGATTTGGGGGGTGTGATAGTTTGAATAGATGTCCCCCAATAGAATCAAAGGTTTATTATAATTGTGAGTTGTCTCCAGCCTTCTGGCTGGAGGAGGTGTCACTTTGGCCTGGCCTCCTGGGGTCTGGCCCTGAGGTATTTCTAAATTGGCTGACTATGACAGGGGGAATACCAGGACTATGGAACAGCTTCCAAGGAGAGCTGCTTACTCAGGGTGGAGTCTTCCCCAGGTGGGGAGCAGCCCAGTTGGAGGGGGAAATGGAAACTCAGAAACTTGATCCCTGGTTACATGTTGCCATGTAGCTTTAGGATTGGGTGTTTGCCCTGTTTGTTTTAGGTCTTGCATTGGCTCAGTCTTTCCTTGCTATGCCCAGTGCCCTCCTTTGCATTGTGAATGTTCACGCTGTGCCCTTATGTTCCTTGGGTTTTACAGCTCACAGTGAAGAGACCTTGGACCATGGAAATATTTGGACAGTACTGATATTAAAAAAGAAAACAACTTTTAGGACTTCTAAAGTTGGAATGAATCATAGATGATCATAAGTTTATGGGGGTTAGAGTTGGAATGTGATGATTTGAATCAGGTGTCCCCCATAAACTCATGTGTTCTGAAAGCTTGGTTTCCAGGTGGTGGAGGTTTGCTGGAGGAGGTGTGTTGCTTGGGGCAGACTTTCAGGCTTATGAGCCCGAGTTTCCCAGTGCTAGTAGGCTCACTCTCCTGCTGCTGTTTTCCACCTGCTGTGGCAGAAGTGTTGTCCAGCCTCTGCTTATGCCACATTCCCCTACTGTCGTTTCGCAGGCTGTGGTTCCATGGCTTAGTTAGGGAGTCACGGCACGCGTCAACTCCCTGTTCGTCTGTGGAGCTGGGTGGGCAGGATGTGAGCCGATGAGAGAAATGATTCTCAGGATATAGCCGCAGCAGGCAGATCGTTTATTGTATGTGGAAAGGTCATATAGAGAGAGGAGAAGCCAGGGGAAAATCAGAGGCAGGGGCATCAGCAAGGGGATTGGTCGGGGCAGGGTGGTCTGTGGACGTCTCATGAGTGGATAGGCAGGGGCCAGTAACCTGTGAATGCCTAGTTTGCATAGATAAGTTGAAGGGCTTGCTCTGCCCTGAGTGGCAGGAAGTATGTGATTCTAGACCTGGGTTCCATGGTGGCAGCTGTGGAGGAACTGTCACCTTATTGTCCAGCACAGCTGGGGTGAGACACAGGGCTCGCTGTGACTTGCCAGGGGGCCTGGAGGCTTAAGGATCAAAAGACGAGGATGACGAAGCGCCTTCTGGGTCTCTGAGAAGCTAAACGAGTCAGAGACTTTATCGGGGTTTCAGCCTGTCTCAACTTCAATTAACCCTATATCCTCCATGCCTCTTAGCAGGGTCCCACACCCTTCCGTTGTGGAGCTTCCCCTCAAGACTGAAAGCCAAAATAGAAACATTCCTCCCATCAGGTGCTTTGTCACAGCAATAAGAAGGTAACTGCAACATATTATATACACACACAAGCAAAAGTAAATAAGTAAATCCAAGATTTCCACTTCTAGACTTTATAAAAAGTCATGTGACAGTAAATATGCATACTACAATAATACCACTTTTTATTTTATGCATTTTTAAATTTTCCTCACTTTGTTTCTAATTTTATAGAGGTATGGTTAGTAAGTAGAAATCAATGTGTTTAAGGTATTTAGAGTGTTTTAACATATGTATGCATCATGAAATGATTACCACAGTCAAGCCGATGGACACATAGCACTTTGTTGTGTTTACCATCCCTGTCCTGCCTGATTGCCTATGGTCGAGTCCCCCTGTGTAAGTGAGGCAACGGACGTTAAAGAGGATGGATGGGGTTTGGGAGTCAAAAAGTCGCTCACTCTGTGTCCTGGCTCTTCCATTTCATGTCCTTGAGTCATAGAACAATCAGTTCACTAGGTTTCTCTTTCTCTGTTTGCAAAATGGAGGTTAAATAGCTGCCTTGGGGCTAATGGTATAGCATAATGAAAGAGCACCTGCGACAAGACCCTGAGTTTCATCTAGAACCAATCACAACAACAGATTTCATTAGGGAATAGTCATGAGAGAACTGAGGATGTCACTCAGTGGTGGAGCCCTTGCCGAGCATAAATGAAGTCCTGGGTTTCATTCCCAGCACTGTATAAACTAGGTGTGGTGGTACATGCCTATAATCCCAGAAGTTGGTGTCAGGATCAGAAGTTCAAGGTCATTTTAAGCAAATTAAATACTAGCCCTGAGCCACATGAGACCCTATCTCAAGTGTGTGTGTGTGTGTGTGTGTGTGTGTGTGTGTGTGTGTGTGTGTGTGTGTAAAATAAAGAATAGCAATGAGATTTAGAGGTAAAGCAGTAAGCATGCTTGGCATACCAAGATCATTCAGTCAGCATCACCTCTTATTAGCAGTAAGGGTGGACATACAGGCTCATGACTAAGAATAGATGCTGAGACTCAAACCCACTCCTTCCAATTGGCTCTTCATTCCACAACCCCTCACAGTGTCTGCCCTGCCCACCTGTCCCCCAACCAGCACATCTGCTGCTGATAAAAATTATATCGTAAGTACCTTTGAAGGGGCTGAGGGAGCAGCTCAGCGGTACACTTGCCTAGCATGCATGAGGTCCTGGGTTATCTTCCAGCCCTGCAGGAAATCAGTGTCCCAAGAGCCTTTGAGAACGTTCTTCTTCAAAAGGCCCTCTTCCCCGAAGTCACTCCTCATTCTTGGGTCTTTGCCTGATTTTCATCCCTGCACGCTCAGGAACTGGTCAAGAGACTTACTTGGCCACAGGGAATGCTTGCTTGAGTTCCATTCTGCATCCTCCGCAAAGTCCAGGACCTGACCTGTGGGTGAGGGTGTGGTCCAGGTCACATTGTTGTCATACAGCAATGCCACTGGGTCAATAGATTTCTTTGATCGTATACTAGTAATTTTAAAAATAGTTTATTCATTTTCAAGAAGAGAGAGAAAGAAAGAGGGCGGGAGAGAGAGAAAGAATGGGAATGCCAGAGCCTCTTGCCACTGCAAACAAACTCCAGATGTACGTGCCACCTTGTGCATCTGGCTTTACGTAGGTACTGGGAAATTGAACCTAGGGCATCAGGCTTTGCAAGAGAGCACTTTAGCCCCTTAACCATCTCTTCAGCCTATAAACGTATTTACTTATTTATTTTTATTTGTAGAGAGAGAGAGAGAGAGAGAGAGAGAGAGAGAGAGAGAGAGAATGGGAGGGAGGGAGGATGGGAATGCCAGGGCCTCTTGCCACTGCAAATGAACTCCATTGAGTTTTCAGTATATATGTGTCTATTCTGAAAACATCAAGAAGTGCTTTTTACCTAGACAAGATGGTGATAGAAGCCAGTCTGGCACAGGAAGGTCGACATGTGGACATCCTTTTTGTTTTGTTTTAAGCTCAGATTCACTGTACAGAATCCTGAGGCTCCTGTGACATGTATTTTCATACTTACACATCATGTACTTTGATCATGTTCACCTCCCATTACCCTCTCCTGTTCCCCTTCCGGATGCACCCCTTCCTCACTCCAGATAGCCCCCATCTGCTTGCACATACTTTTAAACATACACATGAGTGAAAACATGAATATTTGTCTTTCTCAGTCTATTTCCCTTAACATGATGCCTTTTGTTTGTTGCTCTGTAGACTTTCTCATTTCCCCTTCATAAATGTACAAAAGTCTACCCTATCTGAAAGAATTTGCCTTGACTTCACATCACAGTATTATTATAGCACCTTTTCTTAAAGCTTGAACATTATTGTATTATGAGGCTGTATGATATTTTTTATAAACTAGAACCATTTTCTATAAATTTAATTTATTTTTAAAAATGGTTCTCTGTAGAGGACTAAGATCAACTTTCAAATAGAGCTTTTTTTTTCTATTTTTCATTGAGGATATTGCCTTATTCCTGTCTAAAAAGTTTTCTGTTTTGAGACAGACAAAAGAGGAAGCTCCTGTTAAGAGGACTGAATCACAATATGGGTAGCTGTAACCAATCATAAGCCTGTTAGCAAGAGTATAGAGAGGAGATCAAATCCTTTCTTAAAATCCTTGTTTTCCTGATAGGATTTATTTTCAGCCTCAAGGCTATAAGCCTCATATATACATATATATGCACATTTATTTATCATTCCTTTAGAAGTCAGGCATTCCTAGTTTAAATTTTTAATTTATTTAACAACTCCAGAGACAAAACCAAGAACTAATATAGTCTCAGACTTCCATCACAGCTTCTCCTAGGAGATCAGGACTGTCTGAGAGATTCACAACAAAGAGCAGAAGAGACAAACAAAACCTAGAACCTAACACAGGGGTCCAAAACCAGGCGCCAAAAAGCCAGTGGCCACTGCGACGTCTCGCTAATGCTCTGGACAGGAGTTCATGTGCCCCGTCAGGCACCTCACTGTCCCCAAGAGGGATCCCAGAAAACCAAGTGTCAAAGACAGAACCAAGTGTCAGGCAAAGGGTTGCCTTACTGTGACAAAAAACCACGTGCCAAAGACAGACCACAAACACCAGGGAAAGGTTTGCCCCAGTGTGACAGAAACCAAGTGTCCAGGACAATCAAGTGTCTTAGGCAGGACCAAGTGTCACAGAAAGGCCACTTTACTCTGACAGAAAACCAAATGTCTTGGGCAGAACCAAGTGTCACGGAAAGAACCATTTCACTCTGGCAGAAAACCAGTTGTCTAAGACAGAACCAAATGCCACAGAAGGACCACTTCGCTCTACCAGAAAACCAAGAGTCCAAGACGGAACCAAACAAGAGAACCAAATGTCCAAAGCAGGACCAGGGGAACAGCACCGAAACCGAATGCCATCGAGAGAAATGTCTTCCCAGGACTTACCGAGGCCTCCTTCGCAAGATGCTCGCTGAGGTCCTTTGGGTGCGGCTGTTCACTCTGACCACCCTGGAGCCCTGACCCTGGCCAGTCTCAAGGGGCGACCTCCCGGGCTGCCCTTCGGCTAAGGAGGAGGCGGAGTGAAGGGCCGACTTCCGAATCGGGACAGGCGGTT
>PVHP010027821.1:0-23547 GCA_004024765.1 Zapus hudsonius
ATATATATATATATATATATATATATATATATATATATATATATATATATATATATATATATATATATGTTTACAATTAAACCACTTATTTGATAGGAAAATAGTATGATATTTATCAACTTTAAACAAGAAATACTACCACTGTTCCTAAAATATCTGTTGTTGAAGAGTTTAGAAAAAATTATTATGAGGAACCACCTAGTGACTGAAGGAAAAATGATTGTACATCATGACGACTGTGAAGCTCCTGAGGTCTGAATAGAAAGGGCTGATGCATAGTGTCACATACACCTGCACTCAGTGGGGCATGGAGAAATGGAAGTATCTCAGTTCATAAATTATCTTTCTATGGATTTTTAAATAGGGACTAATCTTACCTCACACTGTGTAAGACCAAGAGAACACAGCATTGGAACAAAAATCTCTATTGGAGCAAAAAATATTTTCAAGTAAAGCTTGTAGATAAAAGTCATTTTGCTGAGTGAGTAGAAGTAGTTTTGTTGCTGGCCTGGGAGCACTGTTATTTCTAGACTGGACTCCATTATTCTTAACTAAGACAATACAGCTAAGGAGATGTACATCCTTCTCCAGTATTCTTGATTCTTTATTTAAGCACCAAAACCAAGACTCATAATGTACTATTTCAAATTGCTTGTAAATGAAATGTATGAAAGATCTTTGGGTGTAATGTAGATATTTAAAAGCTTTAAAGAAGAATGTTATCATTTAAGAGTCAAAGTATGCATGAAATATCTGCTAGCCATTTTTGATACTGATTAGTGATATTGAAATATGAAACTAAAGAACTGTTGTTAAATCTCTTTAATGATAATTCACAATGTTTTTTCTATAAGTATTTAATTCTTAACCTAAATTTTAATTGCTCCCCATATGGGTCTGGTCCCCAGTCTGGGGTCTAGCCCAGGGACTGAATGGGCCCAGGGGAACTCTCACCTGGAAGCTCAGTGGCCTACTTTTTCCAAGTCAGGGAGGGTGTTTGGCTAATGTCCTCAAGAGTCAGCCCTGCCATACTGGGAAGTGTGAAATGCGAGACTTATGCTGGGAGGACCAAGTCTAAATGTTCCAGTGACTAGTGATTTATTGACAATTTTTACACACACACACACACACACACACACACACACACACACACACGTGAAATACCTCTCTTTACCTTCTTTTGTCCCCTCTCCCCAAAGCCTTTCCAAAAGAACCCCTCCCTTATTCTTACAAACTATTCGGTCCCTTTTGTGTTTGTGTGTTTGAGTGACCCACTGAGTTTGATTAGGGTTGCCTTCATTAATATGCTTAGGGAATTATTTACCAGATCATAGGAAACGTAGCAGTGGTTATACCACTGAAGAAGGTGTCTCTCTCTCTCTCCTCCAGCAATGATTAACTGCCAAAGACTTCCCAGAGACCTTACTTCATGCACTATCCACAATGGGCTGTTTATTGGCTAGATCTTGTGCACTTAATGGGAATTGCTGTTTGATCATGCATACAACAGCAATGTCTGAAAGACAGCACTCCTTCTACACTCTGTCTCTTGCATTCCTTCCGGTCTTTCTTCTGCATTCTTCCCTCAGCCTTAGAGAACATGGCTGAAATGTCTCATTGAACATTCAACAGTGACTTATTCTAGGGACTTTGATGATTTTGTGTGTGTGTGTGTCTTCAGTAGTCATTGTCAAAATAAGTTATTCTAACAAAAGCTGAGAGTAGCACTAATGTATGGCATAACATGAATATTCAGCATGGAATGTAATGGGAAAACCATATCCACTTAGCCAAAAAGCAGTAGTGTATGATTACCTAGGGCCTACAACCTCCTTAGCCATGGGCTTTGGACTAAGTTTTAGAAAGATACATTAATTCCTTCCCTTGGAAAGTATCTTAAACCCAATCAAAAAGCATTTGGTTATCCCCCAAAGATTTATACCACAATTGAGTACAACTTACTTGGATGGTGATTTGAGTAGCACTCAGGAATCAATGAAGAATAGTACTGTTGATTTTTTTTCCTCTCTGCATAGCCTGCATAGTACCTTCTAGCACTGTGAAAGTTAGTCTACAGGGACGAAGTTTACAGTTTAGTTCTCTCTTAATTTTCTGTGTCCTGCGACCAAAGCCATGTGTTGTTTTCTGCAATAATACCTTTCCATCTAGCTGTGCTGGGCAACCAACAATAGTGACAATAACTTGTGTTGATTTGGGGCCTCTTATGCCTCTGACTCACTCTGACTCACCTCTGGCTACAAGTTTTCCTATAAAAACTGATGACTTCTGGGACCAGCATTATCCACCTACACAGGGTAATTCTGTTTAAATAATTTTTTTAAGTTTAATTTTAAATTAACGAAGTTTTTATTTTTAATAGAGGTTCTTAGTTCTCTCAGCTAAAGGTCCAGGGTTTGTGTTTTTAGTAATTTTAAGCAGTGTCATACCATGTCCTAGAGTGGCTGTTGTTTTGTCTCTTCCCACCTAAACATAGGAATGATGTAGGGTCTCTGTATCCTCGCCAGCATTGCTATTCATCAATTTTTATTTTAGCTATTCTGATAGGTGTGTAGCAATACCACATTATGGTTCAATTTCTGTTTTCCTTGTGGCTTTTGATATTGAATATTTTTCATATGGCCATATGTCATCTGTATATTCTCTTTTCTGAAAGTTCTATTAATGCTTTTTGTCCATGTTCTCACTAGAGAAATTTTATGCTCAGTTTTAAATTTAAAGTCATACATTTTTTGGAACCTCAGGTTTGGTGACTACATAATATGCAAACATTTTTCTTTGTCTGTAACTCTTTATATCATATTGTCTATGAATCATTGAGAATGTAAAATCTTAAATTTTTTATTATAAAAATTTATTGTTTCCCTCTATACTATAAATTAATTATATAAAACTATGATCATGAGTCATATTTCGGCTTCTATTTACTAACCAATTCTACCTGCTGACATTCACAGGAATCAAAAGGCCAGAAGAAATAAGAGAAACTAAGGTTATCCTACCACTCAGGGTATTAACTTTATCATCAATAATAAGGGATTGAGGGCTGGTGTAGCTAGTTTCTTGCATGTCTTGCAAGCATGATTTTATATAACAAATGTCTCCAAATTTAAATGTTCCCTCTTAAAGAAGAGGGAGGCTCATTAAAATCAGGAAGTCAAGTCTAAGAAAACTAATACTTAAAAAAATCACAGAACAACTCCCCAAAGCTTTAGGAGAAATAAACAACCATTGATGCACAGACTCTGACCAGAGTTATCCAGCAATTTTGACTCAGAAGGTCAACAAGTCTGGGAAAAATGTTGCAAGACCCTCCGAAAGGTTGCATAAACAATAAACGACTCCTTGGGGAGAGGCTCTCAGGCCAGCAGGGTTTCCCACAAGTCCTGAATTGTGCTTAAAATTCTTTACTAGCTAAGCTGTGTGCAGGCCAAGCAGTGAGCTCAAGACGTGCAGCTTCTCTGTTTCCACCTATGCTGGGGTGTGTTGGCTTTTTGGAGATGCACTTGTGTTTGAGTCATCCATTCTCCTGTAAGCAGCCCCTCACCATGATCTGTAAGTAATCCCAATAAATACAATGGTTCATCAAAACCAGTTATAGTTCAACCATGCTTTGGCCTGTCTTCTGTTTGATGTCTGAGGTGAATAGATATGTGTCTATGTCTCTCCAGAGAAAGTGTTTCTGGTGACATATGAGAACTTGAATTCAATCCCTAATATGCACATAAATATCAGGAATGTGTCTAATCATATGCAGAGAGCAGAGATAGTTGGTGGGCCAGCCATTGTAACCTAAGGGTGAGCTGCAGACCAATGAAAAACTCTGTATCAAAAAGAGATGGACAGTGTATTGTGGATGATAGCCAGGGTTTTATTCTGGTCTTCACACATACTTGTGCACACATACCCATGTATATAGGAACTCACATATGTCTCGAAAGTACATATGAGCACTTATGCACACCAACACAACACATAAATATGCACCTGCAAAAACATTAATAATGGAATATAATGGTCATCTACCATTATGATAATAAAACAATAGTGGATTGATTCTTTTATGTGTAATATCTCAACACGTACCCTGCAGTACCCTTGGCCAGATTCCTAAAGAAGGGCATTTCAAACCTTTCATTATTCAAACACAGCAGGTAGTATACATTTTATAAAATGTTCAAGCATTATCTACTAAAAAAACTGAGAGATAAATAGGTCCTTGTGTACATGTTCAATGTTGGTTTGAGGGACATAAGAAACAGGAGCAAAATGGGAGAAGCCGTTCATTGCAAGTCAATCCTGTCTGATGTCAGTCTGCTGAATGATATTAAACCCTATCTGATCTTTGCTTTTCATAGCTAGTTAATTTTAAATCATAGTATTAAAATAAAATTTACTATTTCAACTGTCTTTGCCAAAGCTCATATTTTACAACATGAGTGATTTAGATAGGAAATGATATTTCAAAGAAAGAAAATTTGTTGCACAGAGGTGAAAGTGACATACTTCAAAGCAAATGACTCACAAATTCTCTCCTAATCCTACAAAAAGAATTGTAATTTCTCAATATGTGGATAATATAAATTTATATTTCACAATTTCAAAAAAGAAAGTGAATTATTTCCATTTGCAATTCTGGCAAGAGATGAGCCACCATAGTCATAAGGTGGAGGATCCATATGGTTCCCTGCAGAGAATGATGGGATGAACAAGAGACCCACAGCCACAGCCATTCAATCAACACAGGATAAACCAGTGAGACAGACACCAACGATTTTCGACACGAAGACCCCTAAGCTCACAACATGAAAGCATCCTTAATACTCACCCACCACGACTCAGGGAACTGAGTGGAAGAGGGGTGGAAAGATTGTGAGAGCTGTGGTGTGGGAGATTATCAGAGGCATGCCCCCCCTCAGTAACAACACACTTGGGTCAGGAGAACCTGGCTGAATACTAGGCTATCCATGGTCCCCTGTCACAAGGACTGATCCAGACACCCATGGAGGAGGCTATCCAGCTGATTGGGGATGGGGGGGCATAGGGGAATTGGGGATAACAGCTCATTGTTTGCCCACTAAGTAATGTAACTCACTATGGACAATTAAAAAAAAAAGAAAATGAATTGTTTATGTGATCCACTCTTCCGCTTTGGCACCTCACTGAGTGTCTGTCCAAACCTTCATTGGGGGCTGGGGAGATGGCTCACTGGCTAAATATATCTGCTTGCAAAGCTTGCAGGCTTGGGCATTGAGTATCCAGTAGCCGTGCAGCCCTTAAAACTCAATGCAGGCCAGAGACTTGGAGAACCTGATAGTTTCTCAGTCCATGAGGCTGTGTGCTTCATCAGTCTTTAGTCCTCATTGGAAGGCTGAGGAAACTTGTTTCTAATGTCTATGAAGAATAGCTGAGACAGGATGGACTCGGGCATGAAAGCGAACCAACATCAGCCAGGTCAAAAGCAGTCAACAAAGTATCCACACAGGCAACCAATCCAAAGGCCCTGTGCTCTCTTAGAGCTTCTTTATATAGTGTCCTCCACTGGAGGGTCAGCCCACTCTGGAGGAAGGTCTTCTTGCCTCAGTCAATTCTTGGAAATGACCTCACAGACTCATCCAATGGGCATTTCTCTTGCTTGATTCCTAATCTGACACAGTTGACAACAGAAGTGAGTCTTCACATCCTCTAAATTATGATTGCAATTTTGAAGACAGATGACAGGAAGGTGTCTGTGGATAGGCACAAGAAACTGGTCATAGTATTATGTATAATTAATATATGTTTGATAAAATAGTATGAAAGTGCTAGTAGTACTAAGGATTGCATAGTTCAATATTCGAAGTTCAAGAGGAATATGTTGAGAAAAATTGCATTTTTTTGGGTCAGTGTTTACACAGTTAACTAGACACATCTGGTTTTAGTTGTTGCTGCTGTTGGAGGTAAAAGTTCCTCTTGCTTTAAATCCTCTTTCACACAGAATGAAAAACCCCATCAGGTATGTGGAAGAAACTCATCCCGTATCTTTCTAAAAATGGAGGAGAAAATGTGGCTATTCTCCTGAAATTAGTGCCTATGAGCAATGAGGGATCCTCATTTTCTGCTGGGCTGCTGGTGGTGTACAGGTCATAATCACTAGACATGAGTAGCCGTCATTAGTCCCCCTTCTTTGGGAGTACTCGTATATCCTCCTTTCTAAAATGAACATCTCTATCAATTTTCAAATCCACCTTGCTTAGCCTCAAGCAGTGACAACAGTGTAGATACTGCAGGCCATCTCCAAGCATCAGTGGGATGTGACCTTTGTAACATGTTCAAACCTGCTGGATCTTCATGTACCCATTAAACTGAAGCACCACCAGCCTGTTACCACTGCCTAGTGCATTGTCCTGGCCACACAGGTATCCCATTGTCTCCTGAGTGCTTCCCCCAAATGGAGATTCATGTTGCTGGTCGCTTTGCTCTGCTCTCCACTTGGAGATGCTTTCTAGTCTGCAGAGGTGAGCTCCAATTACAAGAATGCTACCCAGCAATAATTAGTAAAGCAATTTCATCTCTGTCTTCCCTTAGAACTATTTCCTCTTTTTAATTAACTACATCCCAGAACAATGGATTGTAATTATTCCTTCAAGTGTCTTTCTTAACAACTAGAATATGCTCTTTTCAAAAAGTGAGTCTTTTCTTATTGGTCTTAATAAGCTTGGACCTTGTGGAATATGACTTTTGGTTGATATTTGATTCATTATTTTATTAGAGATTATAGACTGAATGGTGCAGAAAATCTTCAGGTCAGCAACTGTGAGTCAGAATATTAACCTATATATTTGGTTGGAAGTTACATTTGTTTGAAATAGATGTACTTGTTCCTAATTAATTTTCTGATTATAATAAGAATTTGATAAATGACTATTAACTTATTTTCAAAGTTTTATAAAAATGGGGTGCTTATATAGTACATATTCAATATTGTAAATTTGGTTGAAATTTAGTTCTAGTTTTAAAGTTTTCTTTTAATTAAACAATTAGATAAACATAAAACATAGCAAGGAAACATTTGTAAATGATATAACCCCAGTCAGTTATACTACTGACTCCATAGTTAATACTTAGATACTGTGTTAATATCCTTAAGGAATGTATAACTTGTTTAAAAGAGCTTCTGGCAGGAAGCTATGGTGATATTATGTGACAAATTCTACCAGCAATATTTTCCTGTTTATTTTAATCAATCCCTGCTCCTAAATGACTACCACACCAATCTAAAGAAAATGTACCTAATTTGAGTAAACAATGAAACTTAAAAATATATTTTTATAATCTGGAATTTTATGTTTAATAATAATAGATTAGACAAAGATGATTTTTACATGCCACTAGTTAAACTTACATCTAGATCAGTGACTAGAGAGCATTTTGTCTCTAGATTATGTTCCTTGGAATTTTAGGACATCTCTTCTGACGTTATAAACATGAAAGCCCTGGGAAGAAGTCCATTTTAGTAAGGTTTAGTTTTTGAACATCTTGGAGCATTTGGCCTTACAGATCACTAATATTTTTTCCACAATAAACCTTCATCTGGAGTTGCTCTAAAAATTCTGAAAAGGAAGTGGAGGCAAGAGTGTGTTCCCCAACATCCTGACATGGAAAAAAAACACTGCTAAGCCAGATGAGCAGACCAAGGTGAATTTTTAAGGAAATCTACAGAGTACTGCAGCATGTTCTCAACAGATAAGTACATTGTTCTCAGTAGGAGATGTGTGTGTGTGTGTGTGTGTGTGTGTGTGTGTGTGTGTGTGTGTGTGTGTGTACAACAGAGTGTCAGGGTACTAAATCAGTACAGTTTGGATTTACCACGCCCCAAGAGGTCCATGTGTTAGTGGCTTACCTCTTAGCCTAGAGGAACCATGAGATGGTGAAATCTTTTGATAGTGAGGCATAGAGGAAGGAAGTTAAGTATTTGGAAGAGTTCCTTTGAAAAGCAACATTGGCCCTTTCTCACGTTTTTCTTTCCAGTTTCCTTAAAATGAGCCATGTTGCTGGGCCACATGCTCCATCCATGCCGTGCTGACCTGCTGCAGGTTCAAGGGCAATAAAGCTGACAACATGGTCTGAAACCTCTAAGTTTGGGAGCCAAACAAATTAAATATTTCCAAGTTTTTAAAGTTGACTTAAAACACAGATTAAGGCACATATGCTATTGGATAGGAAAGCTACTGTAAAAGATTTACATGTGGGTTTCAATATTTTTGCTCAGGCCAAGACTAGTATTTTTCTATGTCTTAAGTAATAACCTAAACATTTTGAGAGTTTGTGGGAAAGCTTGAATGTCCATTTTAACTTAAAGTTTGCAGGGAGGTCACACACCAACCAAGGTGTTCAGGATTTCTTGGTCAGGACAAAAATAGCTGAAGAGCATTTGGACCCAGCAAATGATTAGAATAATACACATTTCATTAAGTACAATACATTACATGATGCATATTACATTAAAATCCTGAACTCCAGAAACTCTAGAAAGAGAATATATGTGAACAAAAAGTTGTTTAATCAATTAGATAAAAGGGCAGCAGGTATAGGGGGGAATCTTCACTTTGGCAGACTGCTTTACCTATATAAGTGCATCAATGCTTGCTATTTATTTTTGAGAAAGAGGAAGAAAAAGAGAAAGAGGATAGACAGAGTGGTGCTCACCAGGGCCTCTTGCCACTGCACGAGTGCATATGAAATCCAGACACATGTGCCTCTGACTTTATGTAGGTACTGGCAGATTAAACCTGGGCAGGCAGGCTTTGTAAGAATGAGCCCTAACCTGACCTTGCTTCTTGCTTTAATAAATCTTGCTTGCTGCTGCTCTCTCTGCTTCTTGTTGAATTCTTCTTGAACTGAGAACTAGGTGACTATATATATATATATATATATATATATATATATATATATATATATATATATATATGGGAAAAAGAGCAAGAAATGGGTTATAATCTTACTGTTCCAAATTGGCTTATACTATCTACAATTGAGATCACTTGTTTTTATTTGTGTGTGTGCTGAGCATGTAGGGACAAGGGGATGACCCCTGGGTGTTTCTTTGCCCTCTCCTTCCACCTCCTTTTAAGAGAGGTCTCCCTTCCTGTGCTTGCTGCTGCATGTGAGTCAATCTAACTGACTTGCAAGCATTCAGAGCTTCCTGGCTTGTGTCCAGCCTTGAGTTGGATGCTGGGGATCAAACCCAGGCTAGCAGGCCTACAAGGAAAAGTCTCCAGCCACTGAATCACACAAACTTTCATGCTCCTCAGTTATAATTTTTAATCCAAAGCATATAGTCAAATAGGTCTTATAATCACAAATCTACTTCATTTTTAATTCAACGTATTCATGTATTTAACGTAATCAGTGAGTCACTCAGATCATGTAGTGTTTGAAGATTGAAAAACAATAAACATACAAAGCAACAGTGCTGATTTAGCCACAGGTTAATAAAATCACCAAGGCATCTATGAAAATAAAATAAATGGAGAACACTGATAAAACCAGATTAGCAGTTGACTTTATGATTACTTGTCACATGACCATTTTCTCCCTAATTCATAACTTATTCTGAACCTAAATGAGTTCAACTATTTCCTTTCCAGTGTTCATGACCAATCAATCCATAATTTTGGCTGGGAAACACACTAGGAAGCCGATGGGCACTTTGACTGCTATTTTCTCTACACCTACTCTAAAACATATTTATTACAAAATCAAAATTAAATTTACAGGCCAAGATTTATGAATAACTTGCACAATTCCAGACATAAATTTATGTGTATAGATATATAATGTGTTACTGTTATTGAAAATAACCTCTTGGTTTATAAAAATATTTTCATGTTTGAAAGTGCTAATTATTTGAGAGTGATAATAATGCAAGTCATTTTCATGATTAGAGAAACTATCCTTATATGTACTATTTCTTTTAATTTTTTCAGGAAACCAGACTGCTGGTTTTTCATTCCCTTTGGGCAGTGAGGATCTCATTATTGAGACCACCTCCAGATGGCATGATTGAAACTTTGAATCTCTGCATAATCGCCTCACCATTTTGATCTTTTTTATGCAAATCTCCAGGCAATCATGGATATTATACTAAGTAAAAGCTTAGGAAGTTCACTTTTACCCCTAAATTGTCCACATATTTAAATGCTGGACATAAGTCGAAAATATCACCAGGAAGCCTATCTTCTTACAAAAATTAAGAACTACATTGAAATTCCCATCATTGGCAGATTATTTTACATGAAGCATAATATGGTGTTATATTTTCAAGTAAACATGTGTCTGAAAAACTGTTGTTTTACTATACTGTCATACTTTGATTGTTTTAAAAAATCTCAATATTCTGCAGTCATGTTTTTTCTGTTTTAGTTTGTCAATGTGTTGTTTGAAAAACAATGGTCTCTTTATTCTTTTTTTTTTGCACACAAGATGAGACTATTTGTCAACATTAAAGTTTATCTATAGTAAACAGAATTGGTTTTATATTAAGAATTTTTTTCATACTGACATACCAAACTTTTCTTTTAAATGTGGAGAGATCTCACTAAGTTTTAAAAGGTATTATGAGTTAATCTTGGGCTGGAGAGATGACTCAGCGGTTAAGGCATTTGCCTCCAGTGCCTAAGGCCCAGGGTTCATTTCCCCAGTACCCACATAAGCCAGACCCACAAGGTGGTGGCCCTGGTGTCCCCCCTCCTCTCTGTCTCTCTCTCCTCAATGCTTAAAAATTAATAAATAAAAAATTAAAAGGTTAAAAAAAGAGTTAATCTTCCCATTTGTTAAAATTACATAACATTTTGCAAGTTGCCTTATAAAATTTTGGCAGATTAAGTTTTTTAAATTATAGAATGCTAAACCAAATCACTACAAAATTCAAGTAAATTTGACATTAAAGAAAATAATGCCAATAACAGAGGCTCTATTATTAATTTTATTATATTTAAAAGATAGCTCAGTGCTAATTGCTATTGGAAAGTTCTTTTATGAATCTGACATAGGCAATTCTTATAATAACTGCTAATATAAAATAATAAAATTAATGACTTAAAATAATAATTTAATTTCAAATGTTCAATTTCTTTTTTAACTTACACTCTATTGAAATTGTCAAATATAGTTAGTTGTGTACTTTCTTAAGATAATCTACATAATAACTAAACCTACATGTAAGCTATATTTGAAATTATCTTTAAAAATATAAATTTCACTTAATTGATCATATTCATGCACTTGTGAAACAAAGCTTTCACAAGTTAAAGTGAAATAAGGAATATGTCCAAATACATATAGCTATATATGTATTAGTAAATAAATAGATAAGATGCTTCAAACAAGCTTATAGAAACATTCATGAATTTACTCCTGCTAGAAAAAAGTTACAGACTTTTTTGAAGTTTTTCTGGTTAAACATAGTAAAAATGGAAGATAAACAAAGAACCGAGAGTGTTTCTTCAGAGCCATCATCTTGAAAAGTGATAAAAATATATGTATACATTAACTCATTCAATGTTCAACATTGCTTCTTATGTTAATGCTACTTAAGGTATACTCTATTTAAATCCAGCCATTGAAAATTAACAGTTTGGTCTTATTTACAAAGATTACTTTTTCATAAAATTATTTGTGAGAAATATCTGTTACTTTTAAAGTAAATTATTTTTCAGCTTGCTTTATTAGCAATATAGCATGAACAAAGAGACAGGTAACTAACATCACAGGGATGTGATACTAACTTTATATTTATTGATGTCCAAGTATTTTTTATTTATGTCCACCTTTTAGGTTTCTGTTCTTATCTCTCTTAATTTATCAAGTTATAATGTAAGTGCATATTATTAATTTCATATAATTGATCAAGGAAAGAAAAGGAAAATTTTTTAAAATCTGTTTTGTGTTAATATTCAATGCATTTGGATTTTGTGTAAATTTCCACAACTTTTAAAATCAAATTTTTGTGTCTGGGGCAATATTCCAGATATAAACAACTAAAGCAGATGAAATTTATTTGGGCCCATGGTTTCAGAGGTTTTAGTCCATATTTCTTGCCTCTGTCTCTGCTTGGTCCTTGACCATATAGAACATCATTGCTGACGTCATGCCATGAGGCCAAGTGGCTAATCTTCTCATGGAAGATGGAGGGGGAAGAAAGAGAGGGGAGAAGGGGAGAGTAGGAGTGGAAGGTGGAAGAGGGGAGAGGCTTACTGAGTGGGCAGGCACAGGTCAGGAATCCAAGCTACTCTGGGGGCTGAGGCAGGAGGATTCCAAATTCAAGGCCTTCCTGGGCTGCAGAGCGAGATAAAGGTCCCCCAAGGCAACTTTCTGGAACCATGTCTTTTAAAAGTACAAAGAGGCCTGAGATCCTAGTTCAGTGTTCAAAACTTAACTACTATTAAAGAGACCCTGTTTTCATTCCTCAACATCTCCTGTGTGTGTGTGTGTGTGTGTGTGTGTGTGTGTGTGTGTGTGTGTCAGAGACAGACAGACAGATAGACAGACAGACAGACAGACAGACAGACAGACAGACACAGACAGATAGACAGAAGGGAGAGATGAGAGGGGTCTGGGAGAAGGTGCGGCTCCCAAGACCATATCCCCCTGATCTACCTCCTTGGTGAGGCTCTACTTCCTAACTTCCTGAAATAAGGCACATAAACAAACTAGCTCTTTCCCCCAGGAGGACAAAGGCTTCAGTACTTTATATTGAAACATGCAACAATATCTATCTGTGTGTTGTGGTGCATTGATACAAAGGAATCATCTTCAGCAATAAAAAGAAATAAGCATATGAATCTGGCTTGCTTCTGTCACACAACCAATAAAACTGGAACAATACAGAGATTAGCATGCATCCTGAACAAGAAAGATGTGCACATTTATGAACCATTTTATAAATTAAAAAATGAATTATTCTCTTAAAGGTATGAATTCCAACTGTTTATGTCATGCATGATTACAAGTATAATGTTGACAAATTTTAGTGATTATTAATATCACTAAATCAGCATACATACTATAATGTTATCTTGTGGCTCTGAGAGGAATTTCTTGGTCTTCATAGAGTAAATTTGTGTACTCAATCTGAGCATTTCACAACTTTCATATAAGTGATTTGCCAAAACTGAACTAAACAAAACAATGTATGCATAACTATGGAAACCCTATAAAATCTGTATCTGAGTCAATAATATTAAATGTAGAACCAGCCTTTGTTCAGACAAAGTTATGTGGTTATATAAGATAATATCATGAGTGTTACCTTCTAGTGTTTGTCACAGAAAAGTTTAACTGACTAGAGCACAATCATTTTGTTGACTGGAGACAATATATAATTCCTAATTCTGGACAATCTTCCTTTTTTCATGCAATTCTACCCCCTGGCCTTTGGGGTACATAGTAAACACTACCTGAAATTCTCTTCTCCAGTTCTTAGAGTGCTATGGCTTTTTTTCCTCTATACATCTATGATTTGTGTTTGAAAGCCAGCAGCGTATTATGATTTACCTTTCAGTAAATTCTATCTTGGCAGGTGAATAAACCTACTCAAATGCACAGAGAGAAAGGAACCATTAATTTTCTACTTTGAGCACAATACTGCCTCCACCAGTTCTGCTTCATCGGCCTCTTACACACTAAAAAGTCAAGATAATCCAGTCTTCTGGCTTCTCATCTTGGCTTGTGATGCTCACTTGGCTTCTATTTTTTTTTAACTCAGAGTCTCTTTTTTAAACTCTTTAAACTTTTAATTTTGTTACATTGAATGTTAACAGGACCTTTCGTATTCTCTCTGAGATCTCCTCACTCTCCCACTCCCTGAGTGACTCTTGTACGTCCTTTGACACCTCCATCCTCTCGTCATCCTCAGTATTACTTGTTCCCTAATGCTTGACAAATAATGGAAGCCATCGTAATGCTTTCCTTAATTAATTTGAGATACTGTAGCTGTAACCCACAGGTTTGGCAATCTTAAACAGCATGGATTTATTTCTCACCTTCAGGTTCTTATGCTTTCATGTCAGAGTCACATAAAAAGGTGCTGGATGTGCCAAGGCTCACTTTACTGTGTGTTTGCATGGCAGAAAGAGAAAGGGCAAGAGAGCCACTTTGGAGGAGAGTGAGATAGAGAGGGAGTGAGGACTCGGGAAAGAGATAGAGAGAGAGAGACACTAAATAGGTGACCGACTCATTTCAAAAGAAATGGAAAATAATGTCTCAATAAGGACAATAATTCATTCATGAGGGTCAACTCTCTTTGCCTAAACACCTATGAATGTTGTGAACACCTGATAATGTTGTCACATGTCCAACTACATTTCTATCTGATTTCTGAAGGGACTTTCAAGTCATAGCACTCTTCTTACCTTGTTTTTGACTTTTTTGACCCGACTTATTTCCACACCAATGGTTCCTGCTTTGCCAATTCAAACATTCTACACATGTTCTTCTTAGCTCTACTTAATCTTATGAATAAGTAACTTTATTTTCATTTATTACAACTTGCTTGCTCTTGTTTTACTTAGGATGTTGATTTCTCTATGTGGACCCCTTTCAGCAAGACTGTCAAAACACTCTGATCAACAGCTCCTTGTGGGATGTAAGGGAGAATATGTGGTGCTTGTCTCTCAGCAAGACAATCTTTTGTCATAGCCCTTGAATACTCAACTCACCTTAGGCAAAAGAATAAGACCGTATTGCTGAAGATTCCACAGACTGATATCACACAACACTGAGAGACCCTGCTGAATCCAGAAAGGAAATCAGCTCCCAAATGGGCAGCCTGGGTGATGCCAGAAGGTGTTGCACAGCTGCCAGGGGAACCAGACCAATGATATCCTGAGAGAGCAGGAGGCATATTCAAGTCACACCAACCGATGGCCTGAGAGTGCAGAACACACTGCTATATGGCACAGACAAGGAAGTCAAGAAGTGCCCATCTGTGCAATAGTGGTGCCCAACCTAGGTGGTTAATCAACTCCTGGCTAGTTGGCTTTGAGATACGCTCAGAGGCAGGGAACCCCTGACTGGTAAGGGAACCAGGCAACCTTGAATGGGGTCCAAGAACCCCATCTCTTTGGGGAAGTCCTCACTCACCATAGGTCCTCAGAAAGGCTTCACCTGCCAAACACTCACCAACCTAGTGATATTTGTCTCAATTGACCAATAATAATTTCACTCTCCACTAGAGACTCTGTTTGTATTTTTCAGAAAGCAACGTGAACCGGGGACAACCAAACTCCACCAAAGGGACCTGATTTGATGGAGAACACCCAAGTAGGAGACAATCCACGTAGAGCCTTAAAACAACCTCTAAAGAAGTGGGATGATGAGCAAAAGAGCCATTCCCCACAGCAGGCAGATAACCTAAGGAAGGTCAATGGAGAGAGGCACCGAAGGTGTCCAAAATTGTCCAAAACACAAATTTAGAGACTCTTACAAACCTAATAACTATACAAAATTTAATTCACTATACAAAATTCACCCACTATGACTCAGGGAAACTTGTGGAAGATGGTGCAGAAAAAATGTAAGAGTCATGGGGGGAGAATAACTAATTCATAAAAGGGAATGTCATTATGGACTCAATGACTATATCTAATAACCTATGATACTGAGCATATTGTTGTATTAATATATATAATTTTAAACCAATAAAAACGATTAAAAAAAGACTGCTAAAGCATTGTCTGGCCTCTCCATGACACAACTTTCTTCTCTAGTTTTCTCTGAAACATTTTCTTGAGATTGTTCTAAACTTCTCTTATAAGAGTCTTTCTATATACTTATGAAATGTAGAATATCAGTCTTCATCATTCATGAGATGATGAAATCAATAGCATTTAGAATAGTAAATATCCATAAACTTAAAAATTGATCTGCATCCTAAGGAATTATTTTTGTTTGCCATTAGCCTATCTTGAAGCAGGCACACATAAGTAATTGCTTAGCAACTTGGAACTCGACTTGGTTAAACTGTGCATGCCTGTTTCTTCTAAAATGCAACTATCAGCCTGGGATGGTCATCTTCATTGAGATTTACATACACTCTACTTCAATTAATGGAATAACTTATTTACTTAAACACGCCCTTACCAACATCTTGTTTGTATTCAAACATATTCTGGGAAATATCTGTGATCAAGAGACAAAGAACTGATCCAGACTGGGGTGACTTGGGGTTCATGCTTCATAAGAATAGCTGTCTTTTGAGTAAAGTTTTAGGGAGAAATCCCTAAGTGTTATCTTATTTCTGTAAGTGATTGGAAACACATATTATTAAGATCAGATGCAGGGGCAGGGGAGATTGCTCAGCAGTTAAGGCACTTGCCTGATAAGACTAATGACCTGGGCCCGATTCCCCAGCATCCATGCCAAGCCAAATTCACAAAGTGACACATTGGTTTGAGTTTGTAGTGACTAGAGGCTCTGGTGCACCCATGCGCTCTCTATCTCTAGTCTCTCTGTCTCTTCCTCTCTACATGTTGCATCATGACAAAGGACAGGCATAGTAGAGAACTCCAGCCTGTCAATCAAAACATAGAGGAGCCTAAATTATACCCACTAGTTCCCACCACCTCCATCCCTGAGACCCAATAAAGAAAATTTCCAGGCAGAATCCTGAGGCCCTTGAATCCACTGTCACTCAGTAAACTCATTGCTCCTCTCGGCAGTGTATCCAAAACTTGTCGTTTAGCTCTGGCCTTAATAAGATTTCTTGCTGTATTTCTTTTCCTGAGACTCTTTTCCAATTCTTTGAAGCTTGTAAGAACCTGGATACACACAGACAGAGATTATTTGTATTTCTTGTTTAATATTGTTGTTTCTTCCTATCATTTTGTAACATAAGACAAGGTCAAAATGAACATGAATCTTTGCCAGTTCATTAAGATGTATTCATAGCACCTAGAAGAGATAGGGCAATACAATGTTTTCAATATAAATTAACTAAATCATTACCAAATATTTTCCTTTTATTAATACACATAATAAATATGATAAATATTTATTACAAGAAACATATTTCAGCAATAGGTTCCATCCTTTGGTCATTTTTAAATGTTCAACAACTCAAGGGCTTAATGCAAAGCAAGTAAGAAACATGTTTATTTGACATGTTAATATACAATAATGAGTTTTAGTACCAAAATAGAAGTCAATAAGATGTACTTTTTTTCAACACTGCCATTATCTTAATAGCATGTGACATTTTTATTAACCTAGGAGTCTCACTTGTTTATTTTATTGTTCTCCAGAATGAATGCTTTCAGAAAAGAAGTGATTGGCCCTCTGTATTTACATAATTACTAAATGCCTGGGAGCCTTGCCTCACAAGTGAACTAAAATGTTTATCCACAGTGTGTTTATTAAAAGGTAATATAGGAAATAAAGCATATTGAAATAATCTGAAAAATATCTCTTTATAAGTTGGCTAATTCTTGAGAGTTTATGTAGTTTCATATTTAAGTAATGCATTTGCAAAATTTAAATTACGATTAAGATGAGTAATATTTTCATAGTAGCAGTGCTCCGTGCATGCCCTAGAAAGTAGATCTTTTGAAAATTATTTTATTCTTCAATGGTATCTAATAAAAATAAAATGCTTAATTATTTAATTATTGATATTTTGTGCTCAAATGTAATGTCAAAATTAGTTTATTAGTATTTTAATTGTACTAGACAAGTAAAACATAGGTGAACTTTCTTAGAGTGAAATCTAATATGGACACACTTGCGATAACTATCAGGAAAATTTTTAATTGATTTTCCAATAACTGCTTGTTATTCTGTACTTTTGACACTTTTAGGTCTGATCGATAACATACTGTGCTGTAATTATGCTCAGCTTTATAACTGAAGTTTTATTGAACAGATTAAGAAACAATTGGAAATGTGGCTGACTAATAATACTGAATTGACAATTGCACATTTCAGTCCTCCTCACAAACACTTGTTCCAGGGGACAAAGGTCCATAGAGATTTTATAGAAACATCCAGGCTGCTAGATTTTCTATGTTTTCTTTAGGATTCATTTTTTTAAATTTATTTTTCACAACTATCCCAACTTTCTTTTGTTCAGTAAGTTCTAAGTTGTACCTCACTAATTTTTAAATATATTCTGCACAATTTACTGTTTATGAGTGCCCTTCAGTTTTATAAAGTTAATTTGCTTTTAGTGCTACGGTATCTGGTACAGCTAGAATTGTCTTTTGTCTTTCATGAATTTACTCTAGGAATTTTCAACTGGAAAAGAGATGGTGAACAACCCTTAATTTATTTCCTTCTTTTCAAGTTCTGCTGTGTGAATTCTTCATTTTTTGCTAGCTCATGAGAATATTTTGTTCAAGGTTTCCATGGACTCTGATTGGTGAATCCCAGGTGCAGAATTGGGTTACCCCCCACACAGTTAGCTATTGGCTAGGGAGACCCATGAAGCTCCACAGCAATGTGGCCAAGGCCAAAACACTTGATGAACTAACTGCCAGAGATGAAATGTAAGACCCTGTTGCTGAAGACACATGGTTGGGATACCAACCATGCTGGAACATAAAGGGAAATTTGCTTCTTCCTGGCTTGTCCTCATAGTGCTTGAAAGCACTATGGGAGCTGCGGGAAGATAAGAGTCACCAATAGCAGGAATTAATAGGGGATCCTGCAGACTATGAAATCAAGCAGCCAGACAAGAAGTACACACTTATGCAATAGTGTCTACAGGCAACCAACTGTTCTCTGATTGGACATGAGGCCCATTCAGAGGGAGAAAACTCATAATGATACTGAAAACTAACCAAAAAGTCTCTCAAATAACTATGCATATTCCCTTTAACCCAAACCATTCTCACCCTTGGTTGGGAATGATTTTTTTATAGAGGCAGAGAAAATGGAGAACAATTTTGTAGATTGATTTATGAAACTAGCTCTTATCACATTAATATTTACTCATTTGACACATAAAACATAGCTTATTTAAAATAAATAAATAAAAATGCACTGTACTGTTAATTCTAGGGAAATACCATGACCCATCTCTATCTCTATACAATGTGACTTCAAGTTAATACCAAATTATCATAAAATATTTTTCAGTGTTTCAGGCTTCCTGGAAAAACGTGAACCAATCTATCAGGAAGACATAATTCATGTGATCTTTACTGTAAAGAAGCTTTAGAATAGACAATGCATCTTGTTGTTTTTGACTTAGAACTGAGGAAAATAAAACACAGGTAGAGGTGCTGCTACCAAGGAAGGCCAAATTATCACTCTCATAAAAAGCATAAGCTCAGTTGCCCAACAGGATGACTCTTTCCCATTGAAACTTGCACATATTTTCACATAGAAATATATAGTTTTAATTGTGATTTTATTGTTCTTACCTTTTCGATCTTCCATTTCTTTAAGGACTTAGAAATCAAAGATCATTTAATAACCCATTGTGCCACTTTTTAAAAAGAGTGTAGACTATGTTCATAATAAATGTTTAATTAACACTACATTTGGTGATACAAGAGTCCTAATTTTATCCTACACAAAAATAGTTTTGAGATTTTGAGATGGTCTCATGCCGAATCCTCCCTGAAATTTGTAATGCTATTTGACAATTGCAAAGGTTGTACAGTTTATACTTCAGATACACCTCAAGGGGGTTACTGAAAAGCAAAAATGCTTTGTTGCTAACCCTACTGCCTGAACTTGGCATGTATAGAGAGTGTATATTTTCACATTTGTCCAGTTAATTTTCTATCGACAAGTGTATAATTTTATTATTTAATGAACAGTCCTGTGTGTGCAAGTTCAGAGACTGTTCTCATTTACTGAAATCTAGTTTGCTGCTCTGATAAAAATCTTTAGTTCTTTTATTCAATCCTCAAAATAACCTCGGCATATGGCATGCATTTCTTATGTTATGCCAACAGCTGTAACAAAAATAACTAAAAATATGCAGTGATCCAAAAAAGATGTGTGGTTTTTCTTCCTTCAAACGAGCAGCAATTTTTAAAGTCGCTAAGATGCTGCACAATGTGCAGATCTCACAGCCACACAGGCCAGTCACGGGGAGCCTGCCTCTTACACTCATAATGAGTGGACTTCACGTTCATCCTGGGCTGTGACATCCAGCTAGAGAAAGAAAAAGAGCATGGTGGTCTTCCTGGAGGGACTCTGTTGGCTTTAATGATTCAGTCTTTCACTTTTACATACCACTGTGGTTTACTGCCCCTGAGAGCTCAGTTCAGTACAATTTTTAACTGCAAGAATGTCTAAAAAGTGATGTAGTTGTATTTTCAGGAAAAAGAAGTACTTCTGACGAATATCTCGTGGTCTCGATTTCTTGCTGCTGTAGTCAAAAGAAGTTTAGTGATTTTTAGTAAGAAACCTCAGAGTTATTTCATATATTTAAGGGTCAAAGCAGGGATGTGAGACCCTTTCTGACTTCTATGCAGCATTCTTCCATGGACACTACCAGATTTGGTCTCTTGGACTCCCTGTGAAAAAGCTTTGGACAAGTCAGTTCATGGAATATGCCAACACTGGGATGAATAGCAAGACCTCGTAATGGAAATGAAATAAAAATAATTCATAGGCTTGTAGCATCACGTTTCCACTTAATTGTTTATTATGTTCAATTACATGGGATGAGGCACAGATATTTCAAAATTTTAATAAAAGCAATGATATAGTTTTCAAATATGAAAATTAATACCACTACTACAATTTATTTATTTATTTATTTATTTATTTATTTATTATACTTTTTTGGTTTTTAGAGGTAGGGTCTCGCTCCAGGCTGACCTGGAATTCACTGTGTAGTCTCAGGGTGGCCTTGAACTCATGGCAATCCTCCTACCTCTGCCTCCAGAGAGCTGGGATTAAAGGCGTGCACCACCATGCCCGGCAACAGAATTCATTTATTTAGTTACATGCATTGGAAATGGAATATATATTAAAAGTTAATCTTCATATTTACCAACATTAAATATATTGGAATTTAATGTTTCCTATCTCTAGATATTTAAATTTTCTGAAAGATGAATTCAAGAATAAGTTTATTGAGAGGTATGATTGGTACAAGCATATCAATGCTTAATATTGGTACTTTAAACTTGATACATTTGAACTGTTAATACAAATATTTTTTACAAAATGATGATTTTTTTAAGTTCTTAGCAAAGTATATATTTAAGCTATGAAAAATTTTTTAAATTGGAAAACTCAACTGTCTGATTTACTACACCTCCCAAAATACTTCCACTGGTCTTTTGCTGACAAAACACTATACCATTTATGTGATACTATGTGGTGTTTATAAACATTATATATGTAGTATATAGTGTGTATTTATAGAATCCCTGAGGTCTTGGTTATGTGAAAATATTCTATATTTTTCTTAACATGCATTCTCCCTGGTTTAAGTGCTCATATATGCTAAAATGTAAGTACTCCCATGATATTTAAAAATAATTGGTTAATGAGAAGTAAAAATTCCAATTGTTGAGCTATGTAAAACTTAACAATCATTTTTTTTTAGTCATGCTGTGCTAAGGAAAATGTGTGACATAGTGGTAGTTGCTAAGGTAACCATCCTACATGAAATTAAATATAAGAATTAATCTTGGAGGATGGTATCTAAAATCCACACTGAATATTTTATCTATAATAGATATGAGATTTTCATTGGTATTGGTATAAATGAATACATTTCAAAATAGTTCCTCGTTTTTTTTTAATCTTGAAAATTATATATGTGCAAAGAGGTCACTATTTATCTGCTATAATGTATGTAAATCATGGAGAACTTTATTTTATGAAACAAATGTTTATTTTTTAAAATCCTCTGCTTAGTTCCTCCAAATTAAAATGTAGTAAAAGTCATATAGGGCAGATTACAATTTTTATACAATTGTGCTAAAACTAAAGCAGATTTTCTTAAAATTCTTGATTCATTTACCTAATTTTAATTAATAATCTCACAATTGCATCTGAATTAATGATACTATAAATGAAAATAAGGTTCGTATGAGAGAGCATCTCATTCTTTTTCTAGTAAAGCTAGAATGCAGTACAATTAAATCTATTGGAATTTTAATAAAAGTAATAACAAATTATGATAAAAACCCATACTTTATGCTTTTAAAAAATATTTATCTGCAATGACAGCAAGAAGGAGAGAGAGAGGGAAAGAGAATGAACATGAACACACCAGGACATCTAACTGCTGCAAAAAAATAATCTCCAGGTGCATGCACCACTTTCTGCATTTGGTTTTGCTTGGGTACTTGGGAATCCAATCCGGATCATTAGGCTTTGCAGTCAATTGCCTTAACTGTTGAGCAACCCCTGCAGCCCTATTTAAACTTTCATAGTTATCCTAAATTGTTGCTTTATTTGAAAATTGTCTTGAAATATCTAATATTTTGTTTAGAAACAAGGGACATAATATTTCTTTTTAAAACTAAGCCATGTAAAGGGGTATGGGAACAAGCAAGTGTGAAGACCTGAGTTCAGTTACCTAGCATCAATGTAAGGGATGGACAGGTGTGGCAGCCATACATCCAGTGCTTGGGAGGCGGAGACAGAGCAAGATGACTAGCTGGATTAGCTGGATTAGCGAGTTCTAGTTCTATATACAGGGTGAAGTGATCAAAGAAGATACCTGAAGTCAACCTTTGGCTTCTACATGCACTCACACACTGTGCACTCAAACGCATACACACACGCAAACCACACACACACACATAATCATATATGCAAAAATAAGTATTTTCTTCATTTATTTAAGAGAGAGAGAGAGAAAGAGAGAGAGAGAGAGAGAGAGAGAGAGAGAGAGAGAGAGAGAGAGAGAGAGAGAGAGAGAGAGAGAGAGGCAAAGGAGAGCTAGATAGAAAGCACCAGGGCCTCCTGCCATTACAAAACAATTGCAGACACATGTGGGACATTTTTCATCTGGCTTTCCACGGATACGGGTGAATCAAACCTAGTCTGTCAGGCTTTACAATGGAATACATTTAAACACTGATCCATAAATAATGACCCATGAATAATATATTCAAAAGTCAACAAAGCATAAGTGGAACTTGGGAGGAAGATCAGAGGCAAAATAAAGTGTTAGGCGCCCAAGTGTTAAGACCTGAGTTTGATTACCCAGCCCCCATCACAATCTCAGGTGAGTGTAGTGACCCTCCAATAGTCCTGGTGTTAAGGAAGCAGAGAGAGAGAGAGGATCCCTGGGACAAACTGACACCTAAACTGCATAATTGCTGACCTGTATGTTCAGATGATAGATGCTTGCACAATAAGTAAGCTGGGAAGAGAAACTGAGGAAGAGGCTCAATATTAACCATTGGCCTCCACGCACCTGTGAACACATGTATGTCTACATGCATATCAAAATGCATGCACACATGCTTTTTTATACCATGCACACAAACACATAAAAGAAACAAGAAACATAAAGAACATGTCTGGGTCCGTGGGTTACTTAGGGGGTTGCAGCGCGCATCAACTCGC
>PVHP010027822.1:0-23425 GCA_004024765.1 Zapus hudsonius
TATGGAAGAAGCCATCAAGTCAAGAAATGCTCATCTGTGCAATAGTGGCACTAAACCAAGGAGGGTAATCAACAGCTTAAGGATTGGCTAAGAGATCCGATTGGTGACAAGGAACCTTTTACTGGAACTGGGATCCATGGCAAAATCCTATGGGGACCAAGATCTCAGGCTCTCAGGGGAAATTCCCACCACCAGAGAGCTACAGAGAGGCTACACCCATTAGGAGCTAGCCAAAATAGCAATGTTTGTCTCATTTAACCTATATTGATTTCACTCTCTGATGGAGATTCTGTTTGTATTTTTCAGAAGGCATTTAGATACCCAGTGACAACTCAATTCCACCAACAAGACATTGGATGATGACTGACATACTGGCAGGAGACAAACCACACCTAGCCTTCAAACAGGGCCCAAATGAAACCTACAAGAAAATGATGAGACAAACAGGAGACCAATCACCACAACAAGTTTGCTAACCTATGAAAGATCAATGAAGTCAGACATCAATGATACTCAACACAACACAAGACAAAGATCCAGAGATACTTAAGATCTCAACAACAACGCAGACTAAAAATTCACCCAGGATGACCCAGGGAACTGAGTGGAAGTGGGGGCTGAAAAGAATATAAGAGCCATGGTGGGGGAGAATATTCAGAGACACCCTAATTTATGGATAGATCCAGTATGTGCACCAAGAAAGTGGGTAGGGAACAGAGAGGAGGGAAACAGGGACATTTTCACAAGAATTTCCCATACAATGTATAAACTTATTCATAATAAGGATATTTTAAAAAAGAAATATTAACCCACGGGAGGTACATAAATTATGGTGGTTCTCCCCCCTGCCTTGTACTTTTTATGTCTAGAATCTATGTAAAAAGCATACAGGTCTGTGTTTTGTCTCTACATCTTGAGCTTCCTTAATTCACACCTCCCTTTAATGCTAGTATGTAAGTGTTGAGAACCTCTAGAAGACAGAAATTCTGTACCTCCTCAAAATAAAGGAGTCCCAAGGTGAAGGAAAAACACCGAGGAAGAAAAATAAATGAATGGCTTCGGGAAAGGATTTGGAATAATCTTCTCTTCCCTGAACTATACAAGAAAAAAAAATGATCCTGGTCACACTGAGGCACAGGCGTCAGAAGGGGATCATTCTAATACTTGGAGGGCATAAATGCATAATTGAAACTTTTCAAAGGGATTAACCCCCTATTACCAAAGATGGCAAAAAAGACTTGTGTAGAAGAGCCTCGTTTAAGAAACCTTCATGTAGAATGTATTATTTGAAAAATGTCTAGAAAGAGCATTATAAGTTTGATAAGTGGTGACGAAGATGAATTATTTTATATTACCTTAAAGATGATATGAATGGCCGATAACTATCTATACAAGCAAATTTCACCACAGGAAATGTGCTATGAGCAATGCAGCCTCCTGTGGCTTTATGTATAATCAGTAGGCTTTTATGTATGTGTCTCTCAGTGCTTCAAGTAAAAACTTAACTTTCACATAAATGAATAATATTTAGTTAATATTTTATTCTCTCTCTCTCTCTCTCTCTCTGTGTGTGTGTGTGTGTGCTTGTGCACGTGTGTGTCTTCTCACACGCATTGAGATGCTTGCAGAGGTCACAGAACAACCTGCGGTGTCAGTCCCTGCCTTCCACCTCATTAGATACAGGACATTTCATTGTTCACAGCTGCATCTTCCAGGCTAGATGCAGTTCCAGCTTCTCGTGTCTGCTGTCTCGGGATTACAGACAGCTGCTACAAGGTCTGGCATCTTATGGGCTCTACTCAGATACTCATACTGGCATGACAAGTGTTTTGTCCCCTGAGCCATATGCTCCACCTTCCTTAACTTTTTCATATGTTTTATCTAAGTGTCATTCTGTGACCTCAAGGGAATTGCTGGAGTAACAATTAAAATAGTTATGGACACATTTTTGATACTCACCAGCTATGTATGCCCAATTCTTTACCCTAATATGTAAAGACAGAGGATTTTCTTAACCAGTCTATTTTTTATTCTTTTAAAATTTAGACCAAGAATTGTTATTAACTATATAATTTGTCAGATGATGGATCAATTTATGATAATTTTACTTCCTACTTTTTAAATGTGCCTCCATAAGCTGTATATTAGAATGTAATTTGGCCTTTGAAGTGCTACATTTTGCTTTGCAGCCTTTTTGCCTGAAGCCTTCTTTAAATTTAAAGTCTCTATAGAGACTTAAGCTGCATTTGGAAATGCCATCTGCTTTAATATATTATCTATTCTTCTATAATGAAAATATTTTCATGTATTATATACGCCAATAAGATTTTACAAGATCATAATTGTGTAATGTAAGGTACGTTATGATGATAAGTCATTTGTGAACAATACCATTTCTGAGTGCTGAGCAATGTGTAGATTATGTATTTCAAATATGTAAGTTTCCACTCTTGTTTCTCACAAGAGTATTAAATTCAATGACGACTAGGAAGAGACAATCTAATTTAATTCTTTGTAATTTTAGCTAATGAAGAAACATGTTCATCAGGAGAAAACCACTTGAATGACTTTCTGTTGTGGAAAAAAAATGAGAACACTTGATGCAATGTGTTTATTCCCATATTGGCACTGTAACAGACATATGTGAACAAGAGTTTCTGCAAAGTGCAGTTCCATTCTAAATGCATCTTAATTGTGTGAAAGTTTTGTCTTTATAAAGAGAAAAGCTATTTAAATGTGATACTATAGCTCATGAAAATGGGAATGAAATGAATCCTTAAATCAGATTTATCAATGGAAACTGGAGAGTGTCCTATCTCAGCATTTGTCAGTAATATGCTGTCTGGGATTATGAAATGTCATAACTGCAGTATTATTATGCTAGAATATGATATGCTATTCAAATATGGAATAGTGTGGCAAATGACATAGTCCAACTTCATGATCTATGACTGTCCATTTCATCGTGATGGTAAAAGGTGTTATTTAATATGTGCTTTCACAAATTTGTGCTTGGGTTAAGCAAGGAGAGTTAAAAGAATTTTTGACCTTGCATTGTTTTAGCAGAATGTCTTTGGGTGATAAATGAATCTCATTCACATAGTAGGAAGGTGTCTGGAAAATGTATTAGCTCACATTCTTGAAAAGGTAAAAAATGTTTTTCTCACTAAATCGAAAACAAAACTGAAATCGAGATAGAAATGATTTGGAGCAAACGAGGAATATAACAACCATGGAGCCACTGAGCTGGACCGATACAGAACGTTTGCAGGCTGTCAGAATTACAATGTATCCCTGATAAAGGGCATAATGAAAAATTTGACAAAGCTAAGAATACAAAATGGGGAAATTCTGTGTGCCTCATATTAGATTCAATAAATAATTTTGGTGAAAAAATTCAGGCACATTATTTATCCTGGGAGCTTTTATGAAATTAAAAATAAAGGTGACATTAGAGACTTATTTTTGTCACAGGATTTCACCTGAACTATTATTGTAGGATTGAGGCAGAAAAGACTATTCTCACATTGTTATTTTCTGGAATTGAAAGGGAAGTTTTGTTACTTCAAGACAGTTAATAATGGTCTATTAAATGTCATGAGACCTAATCTGCAAGTCCCATTTGTAACCCCCAAACACCTACTAAGAACACCCCCTTTCATTCTCAAACACCCTCCACTTTGAAAATAATTCCTGTACACTCAACAATCCTGATGCTGGTCTTTCCAAATATAGTCAACATTCATTTTTTTTTACAGTTTCTCTTCATTCAGTTTCTTCTTCCACATTTACCTATGTTTGTGGCTCATGAAAGAAACATACCGAACATTTGTGACAAAAAACTGTCTGTTTCCTGAAAATGCTCCATTGTGCTACAAGGAAAAAATAGATTTCTCACATTGATGTTCTATCAAACCCTTTGCTGTTATTAATGAAAAGGTTTGTTTGTTTGTGGTCTTTGTGACTAATTCAAGTATCAAGCATATATACATATATATATAACTTAATTTATATGTAAAATATATAAATGATATTGTCAATTTAACAAGTGACATATATCATATATGATTGATTTGTCTTATCCATTATTTAAAATGACTTGAATTAGTTGGTTGGATGTAGCCTGCACTCTCTAGTCACCATTACATGTACCTTCCCCGTCAGTCTTTGCACTGCCAATAAAGATATTTTTATTATCTGTTTGACACTTGTAAACATCAATTTGTGACAAATGCTTAACATCTAAATTAAAAATATATCATCACAACTAAAAGACTCCAGATTAAAGTCAGGAAATCCAGATTTTCATTTTGTCTTCAAAACCAGTTAATTTGATAACCATATAAATGGAATTTCTTGTATTGGTGCCTCAGTTTCTTCATCAGTATAATAAGACTTAACTTTTCAAAAATGTGCGTATTAATGGAGACGATATAATAGACCCTTCACAAACTATGTCCATTCTCACATTACTTGAGAAATTCCAAATCAGATGAAAATGTAATGAAATGACCATCTTCTTAAACTAATTCGATGTCTGACACCTGTTGAGTGACCAACGCGAGGATGTGGCCAATGCAAGCAAAGATTCCACGTTTTTCTTCTAACTGTACATCTCGAGCTTTTCTTATTCCACTTTAAAATCAGCATATTTACACATCATAGAAATTAAAGATGAACTGAGGAAAATATGAAACATTATTCTTTTTTTGTTTTTTTTTAAATTTATTTTTTCATTGTTAAGCAGAGAAATACACAGAGAGAAATACAGAGAGGGGAAGAGCACCAGGGCCACCACCTTGTGGGTCTGGCTTATGTGGGTCCTGGGGAATTGAACCCAGGTCCTTGGGCACCGGAGGTAAGTGCCTTAACCTCTGAGACATCTCTCCAGCCAAAACATTATTCTTCTAAGAACAGGTGTGTGTGCCTCCTTGAAAAATAGGTGCCTTGCATCCCCTCTACTCCTCATAGGTTCTCTGTCTAGCTCGGCTCCTGTGCGGTGCCAGGATTCTGACCCCTGTGCTCTATTTTCTGAATACAGAGGCTTAGATGCATCTCTTTAACCAGCATATTCTTCCAATGGTACTTGTTTCATTTCTTTTTAAAACATTATTTATTATTTATTAGTACACAGAGGGAGAATAAGAGAGAGAGAGAATGAGAGAGAGAATGGGCATGACAGGACATCTTCCCACTACAAATGAACTCCAATTGCATGCACCATTTTGTACATCTGGATTTAAGTGGATACTGGGGATATGAACTCCGGACCATCATGCTTTGCAATCAATCACCTTTTACCCACACCCCTGGCCTGTCTCTCTAGTCCAGTGTTTGGTTTGTTTCCTACCCACATAGGCATAGATACACAAAGATTAGAAAAACAGTATTTGGAGTGAGAGGGGTAAAAAGATATTCCAAGATTTTTAGTGAATTGCCTTTTCCATCCTGTCATTGTTTCACCAAGCACTGGACTAAAATTCTCTTTCTTCCACCAAGCTCATGAAATCCCACAGCCTTCCTTGTGCCAGTGGGGGAATGAATTCATTCCATCCAACTGCTATATATCATGGCCACTGATGCAGCTCCCTGCTTTTCATGTCTTAAAAAAAAAGACCAAGTCTTTCTTGGTTAAGCTCTCCTGGTTGACTGAGTACCATGGTAATATTTCTGAGAGAAATTCAGAGAGGAATTGAAAGGGCTCAGAGTAGGAAAAAGCAAATAAAATCAGTGAGGAGTGACAGGCAAGTAATCCCAAGTCTGATTGCTTGCCCATATTTAAATGTTGAAATGGAAAATTCTCAATTCTTCCACAATGCGTCTACCTTACTGGGACCTATAAACCCAAAAGAGTTTGATGAAGCTGATCTAAGAATCACACTGTGGCTTGCAAATAAAAAGGCCAGAATAGTCTGTAGTTCTTTCAAATTTGAAATCTCACTATTGTAGTTAACTTATCATTGCTGAGGAAAAAAACAACAACCAAAAGGCAACTGATGGGAGAAATGGCTTAATTTGGGCACACAGTATTCTTAAAGAGAAGCTTCATGATGGCAAGGGTAAGCATGGAATGAGCTGGCATCACTTCTGCCATAGGAGGTGGAAAAGCCACAGCAGGACAGTGAGATGAATTCTGGAAAGGGAGAGCTTGCTAAAACACCCTGAAGCCCTTCCCCAGAAACAAAGCCAAGCTCCACCTACCTGGCAAACTGTCATCAGCTGGGAACCAAGCAATCAGAACACAGGAGTTTGGGGCTGGAGAGATCACTCAGTGGGTAAGGCACTTGCCTCCAGTGCCTAAGGCGGGGGGTTCAATTCCCCAGGACCCACATAAGCCAGACCCGCAGGGTGGTGGCCCTGGTGTGCTCTCTCTCTCTCTCTCTCTCTCTCTCTCTCTCTCTCTCTCTCTCTCTCTCTCTCTCTCTCTCTCTCTCTCTCTCTCTCTGTATCTCTCTGCTTGAAAAAGAACACGAGTTTATGGGGACAGCTGATGCAAACCAGCATTTCTCCCCTGGCCTCCATAAACAGATAACCATGCGTGATGTAAAATGTAATGCATTCATTCCAACTTTTAAATCTTCCCAACACCATTCAAGCATTTCCATAGGGGAAGCTTTTGAGGCCCACGTGGCTTCATATCCTACTTTTGGTACAATTTTCTCTTAAAGTTACCTTCTTGCTGTGGGACAAAATATCTGACCAAAAACAGCCTGTGGGAAGAAAAGGGTTACTTGGTCTTACAGTTTCTGGGGGAGCTTCCACATAGTGAAAGAAGTTGGCTGACTTCATATGCCTCAAAGATCCAGTAGAGAGAGAACTGCAGCTCCAGCTGGTCCTGAAGACACAGGGCTAGACTCAACTCCAAGGTTTACCCCTGGTGACACACTTACTCCAGCCTGGCTCCTCGACCCACGACTTCACTAGGTGGCTACTAAACAGAAAGCTCAATCATAAACACCTGAGTTTATGGGGTTGTTTACCAACCCTCACACTTACCTTTTCCATCCTTGGGTTTCATTGTTAAAGGTGTTTTAAACAACATACAAACAATAAGCAATAAAGAGGTAACTAAGGGGATCAGACACAGCTCAAGTGGGTAAAGTGCTTGCTTTGATAGTATGAGAATCTGAGTTCAGATCTCCAATACCCACACAGGTATAGTGTCATTTGTCTGTATCCCAGAGGCTGAGACATGAGCAATCCTGGAGATCATTGGCTTGCTAGTCTAGGGGAATTGGGGATGTACAAGTAAAGTCAGATGCCTGTCTCATAAATGAAGCAAAGAATGATGGATCCACCTATCGCTAGCCTCTGGCCTCCACATCCACATGGATATGTATTTGCACACATGTGAGCATGCATATGCAAATGGGAACCATACACATGTGAAAGAGTATTATCTTTGAAACTATCACATGTGTGGCTGGATATGCTACCCACTGTCTGGTGATCTCAGCATCCAAAGAGCTGAGAGAGGAAGATCTAGACTTCCTAAGGTGATTCTTAACCTGTCTCAAAACCAAAACCAAAACAAGCCTAAGTCTGTAGTGCTTTGATTATAAATTATCGGGTTTAGTTTTGCCCTCAAAATCTATTGACACTAACTTGTCATCTCAGTCTACTACTTTGTAAACTTGATTTGAAAGGGTTTTTTTTTTTAACGTTTTGTATACTTATTTGCAAGGGAGGGAGGGAGAGAGAATATCAGAAAGAGGGTATGTTCATACTAACGACACTTGTCACTGTAAACTCCAGATTCATGTGTAACTTTGTGCACCTAGCTTTGTTTGGGTACTGGGAATTAAAACCAGGCCACCAGGCCATCAGGCTTTGCAAGCATGTGCAATAACCACTGAGAAATTTCTTCCCCAAAATTCTTAAAATAAAAATATATGATCCCTTTGACTATCCTTTCAATACTGAAAAAAATAACAGTAGTTATTAAGTATAATAATTTCTTTGAGATTGGCCATATCATTTCATAGATAGTTGATGATAGATACATAGATGATAGATTTTGAAACAATTAGGGAAGCAATGTTGTTAACACCTTTATATTCATCACTCAAAATTAGCCCAATGTTATATTATCAATAATTTTGTTATAAGAGAAATAAAATACAAACATAAAATACCTTTAATTGTCCTTTGCAATTTCTCAAACTTACTTCCCAGAGGAAAACATTACTATAAATTGATGTATATTATTTATTTCATGTTATGGTATAACTAATATATAAAAGTGAATCCATAAAGCTTATGCCTTTTAATGTGAATTATTTAATATTTATGCTTTTGGCTACTATGGTTATTCTTGTTTTGAATTTTTTTAATATTAGCTCAAGAATTTTTTTTTCCATCTGACTCTTTTTTTAAATATTTTATTTATTCATTTTCAAACAGAGAGATGAGAGAGAGAGAGAGAGAGAGAGAGAGAGAGAGAGAGAGAGAGAGAGAGAGAGAGAGAGAGGAGAGAGAGAGAGTGCACCAGGGCCACCACCTTGTGGGTCTGGCTTATGTGGGTCCTGGAGAACTGAACCTGGGGCCTTAGGCATTGGAGGCAGTGCCTTAACTGCTGAGCCAACTCTCCAGCCCAAGAAATTTTAATTCATGAATTTTTATATTGTATTCTATGGAGTGACGATGTCATTCTCTATGTGTCACACATGCTGTATTGGTGTGGCTCCCATTATGTCCCCACCAGAAATAGTGTGAAAAGCTCTTACTACAAATATATGTCTAGAGGCTTACATGAAGAATTTCTATTCAGATAATACCCTCAATTTATCTAACAGATTCCCCCATAATTATAAATTTTAAACATTTCAATTATGTATATATAAAGTAACATTTCCCTGTATTTTTCTAATGAAGATTGATGTATTTATTTTCTCCATGACTTTACTCTTGTGTGGAATGTATATATACAATTGTTGAAGTATGTGATATTTTCTTACAATTCTTTCATATTTAAAGAATTCTCTCTATTTGGATATCAACCATTTCTGTGGAAAAGCAGTAGAAGAGATATTTCATCATCTGCTGCTTGTTTGGAATTTGACCATCAAAATTTTAGCATAAAATGGCATTAATGTTTGTAGTCAAATATATTATTCCAGCTCTCTATGTCTTGAGCTTTCTTAGTATGTATGTTTCATGAAATTATCTACCTCCAAAATCCTAAAGTTGTTCACATATATGTTATTTATTTCTGCTGCTCATGTATATTTAACTTACAATTTTGAAATAAGGATTATCTTTCTTCATATAGACAATACAATCTTTCTCAAACATTAATCCATATGATATGTATTCAAATACTGAATTATCAGATTATTTTGCATCTTTTTCTTCTAGGCCTGACATTCCTAGTACCTTCAACTGTCCCCCCACTATACATTTAGTCCTTTGAATATTCTAATATCTTCTCATTAGTGCACCAAAGGAACATTTCAGAATAAATAATTTCATCATTTAGTTAGTCAGTAGAGAAGAGATTTCTTCCTCCCTTGCTCTTAAGGCAGACAAACTTTCAGTGTGTTTCAGAGAAGACACTGCGCAGTCGTGTCTTTTATGATCCTCACAAACACTGTTTTTTTGTACATGGTCAGATCTTAACCTCTTTCTTTCTAAATATTAGTGAAATTCGTGAAACTGAACAAATTGCTACTTATTTAATTACTCTTAAAATTTTAAAGTACAGACCACATGTAGAACACGTGGTTTTAATTTGATATGAATTGTTTGAATATGAGTTCTGCAATCTAATATTTGACCCATTCTAAGAGAGAATGAGAAAAAGAGAGACACCAAGGGTGGGAGGGAAAAAAAAAAACAGTAATTTTCTATTGAGAATTTCTCACTGACATAGAAATCATATCTATTTGAGATTATTCCCATGATTCCTAAAAACTGTAAATGGTGGATTATAATATATCTCATATTGTATGGGACACTAAAATTAGACACTGTATAAAAGACCCCAAACAAGGACCAGGCTAAGGACAGGAACTTGTTCACTGCTCATTTTCTTCCTTCTCAGACTAAGACCTCTTTGCCTGAGTATTATAATTGCTTTCAGTTAAGGAAAATTTTTTTTTCTGTAGCCTTTATCCTTTTGCTTCTTTAAAGAAGGAGGAAGAGGAGATTTAACAGTTCCTCAAACCCCCAAAAGTTGGCATGATTGCAAAAGAGATGCTGTGTGTTTTATCCCCAGCGGCCTTCTGATTTCCCTAACCTCAAGAGCAAACCTTGGCATCTTTATACCTAATTGGCATCTCACCCTAAGGGATTTTATTGAATTTTCTACTCTGTTGACATATTTGAACAGTGTTGGCACCAGTATTTGAAAGAGAGCTTTAATCTCATGAAGGTGATGAAATACTGTCATCTTTAGACAAAGTGTCTGTCACACAGCATTCAGAAAAAGACAACAAAGGAAGGGTGTCTGTTTGGGGCTGCCTCTCGGGTTCCCCTTGTTATCTCTAAAAAGCTCTCATTCACATGCCACCGATTTGCCTTCTATTTGTTTACATTTAATTATTTGAACTAAAACTTTCATTACAAATAATTATGTCTGTCTAGCCTAAAGACTGTGCTTTCATCAAAAAAATTTTGGTAGAACCAAGATAAGGGTTTCTATCTGAAGAATTCCTCAGAGGAGGAAAGATAACTTTTAGGCTGAGAGGATCAGGGGAGGCTGATAATTAAAATTACATTTAAACTGTATACTAAATCAGAGATAGGGCTCAAGAGGCAACAATGTTTGTATCTATAGCACAAAGACATAACCTGAGAAAATACAAGACATTTTCAGGAATGGCCAAGCATTTCAATTCCAGATCTATTAATTTCTTGATTTGTAGAAGAGAAAAAAATATGTCTAGTTCATAAGCTTTGAGCACGAAGTTTAAAAAAAACACATTTTTTTTGAAAGACTGATAGGAATTGTGAAATGTTTTTGTATAGAGGGAATTCTAAATTCTTCAAAGATCAACTCGGTTGCTTTGTAAAGACTATATCATGGGAAGGGCATTGGATATGAAGAAGGAGATTAATAGACAGCTACCAAATATAAAGGAGAGAGAGAGATAGAGAAAGAGAGAGAGAGAGAGAGAGAGAGAGAGAGAGAGAGAGAGAGAGAGAGAGAGAGATTGTGTTGAGTCATTTTAGCAGAAGTTGAACCACATTTATATGTACGGGCATTACAAAGTGGAATTACAACTTTATATTATCAGCTATGATTACTCAAAACCAGACTATGTAAGTTAAAATTCCTACCACTCCCTTTGCGATCTGGGGATTCTGTACTATCTATGTGTGCTGTGCTTTTATTTTATCTCCATATCCTTATTTCCTCTATAAAATAGAGTTTATGAAAACCAGGCAGATGACTGTGGTTAAAGTCAATTCCTTGCAAAAGCATGCTGGTCCAGTTTTGATTCCCCAGCACCCACATAAAGCCAGGAACAAAATCTGTTGAATGAGTCGGAAGTTCATTTTCAATTTCTATAAGAAAAATAAATAAATAATAATGGCAAGCAATATGCTTCCTGAGATCCTGTGATCAAGTGAAGGGCAAAAGATACTCTCTGAAGTTCCACAGCTATTCAATCATGTATATGGCTTGTAGATTCTTGGGGCCTGTGCAGACAAAGCCTCAGAGCCTGGAGCCTGGCAGCCTTCCCACCCATCTTCCACCATCAAGACAAGCTTGTGTTCAAGGGGTAATTAGCACCATCAGAAGTGTTCCCAGCTAAAAGCAACACATTTCTCTGTTGCTTTAATTTAGCTTCCTTTGGGGCCTTGGTGACTGAATGACAAAGTTCTATTTTTATTATTTTTGACAGATCAGTCTCAAGGTTTTTGTTTCTCTGGAGAAATTTATATGCCTATTTTAAGTTTAATTGCTTAGCTTTGTATTAAAACTGCCAGACACAGTGGAGACAACACTGCTGAAAATTTTCTGTTGTTTTCACTTAAGAACCTGAGCCTTTATTCTTCCTTGTTTTCCTCCTCCTTCCCTCCCCATCTCCTCTTTCTCTCAATCCCTTTCCCTTACCTCCCTTACACCACTCAGACCCTCTCTCCCCATCCCCTCATTCCTACATTTTAATTATCCCTTCCTTCTTTTCTTCCTTCCTTAAAAATCCCCAATCCCTTTTCACAAGTGAACTATTTTCATCTTTAAGACATTGTATTTGTGCATTGTTGTGTGGTGTGTTATGGTATTTGATTCATGCATGCAAAGTAAAATAATCAAATCAGGGTAATAATGGCACTTCCTTCACTTCAAACATTAATCATTTACATGTGTTGTGAGTTTAATAATCTTTTATAGTTATTTTGATATTTAAATGACAATTAGCATGTACTAAGAAAAGAAACATCATACATACCTGAAACATACGTTTCTCCAGCTGTGATCTAAAATGAGACAGAAATCTAAGTACCAGGAACACTGTAGCCAATTAAACATTGAAGTTGAAAAAAATCCAACTTGTCTTAAGAGAAGTGTCAGATATTTCGTCCTCTGTTGCAAGGCTGTTCCAGACAGTGAATAAATGGAGTCCAGGGTAACTGTATCTGCACTCTGTTCAAATCAACAAAGTTGTCCAACAGAGATGCTCTTGGGCTCTGATTTGGATTTGCATACCTCAATTCCCAGTCAGTGAGTCAGCATATTCCTTGGACTATTTTACCACACTGAAAACACTGGTCTCTTATTTGTTCATGAACACTCTTGTATGTTTCTTTTTTTTTTTTATCACTCATCCAAGGAACTTGGTTCACTTATAAAAATGTTCCCTTACCATTGGCATCCATTTAGACAGAGGCTTTAGTCCCAAGTATTTTGTTACACATATCATTGAATTTTTTTTCTTTTATTGATTCATGACTTCTTTCAAATGACTTTAGGTTTATTTGTTCTTTTTGTCCTCAACATTGCAATCTTTTCCTGCTATAAGGATACAGCTGTGTCAGGAAAGCACCTCGTTATTGAACTTCCTTGGTAAAGCTCTGGAAGCAGCTTTGAGGTCCTTATGTAGGTGCAGATGTCAGGCCTCATCAAGGAAGAGAAAATATGCACCACAGAAGAGATTCTACAGTGCCCTTTCCAGCACCTCATGTCATTTGTCAATCTGTTTATTGTTCTGAATGATGATGAAGATGATGGATGACAATTTTGCCAATTTTTCTAAAGCTACTAAAGCCCATTATATAAAAGGAATAAATAAAATGCACTCATACATTTAACTTTGAATAAACAGTATCTTGTAGATGTTTTGTGTAATTCCTATAAGTTTATCTATTCTTCCTTTTCCAAACAAAGGTAATTTCTATAATTATAAAAATGCCTGCTCTCTAATAGTGTTTTGGGAAATTAGAATAAATATGATGATCATGGTGTTATAAGAGTTATAATCCATATCATAAACTCCACAATCCATGGGTGATAATATAGTGTTACATAAAGGATGGGTCGTGTCTCATGTTGATGTCTGTGCTCTGTGCATGTATATGTAGATGTATTTTTGTCTGGGTATGAGTGAATTTTTACATGGGTGTGTATGCACATGTTTATAGAGGCCATGTACAATCTCTGTCAATCTTATTCATATGGGGGCAATGCTTCTCCCTGAAATTGGAGTTTACTGATTCTGCTAGATGGGTTAGCCAGTGAACTCCAGGGATTCTTTATCTCTACCTCCACAGCACTGGGTTTCAGGAGCATTTCCCTCCTCCCAGAATTTCTCCAAATTTCTCAACCTTCCATGGCAAGTGCTTCTTCTCGCCGAATGAACCATCAGCCTGAAGCATACCTTAATACAAACACCTTAAGCATGCTAATCTTAGTTTCTGTCATGAAATATTATTTAAAAATAGCATTTTCTTATTTACTCTTTTTTAGAAGACATATGAAAATCCATTGGCAAAACCACACCAAGGCTGTACCAAATCTTGTTTTGTATTATTCAGAATTGATTATTTTGATTTTTTTCCTGCTTATTCATTCATGAAGAATCTTTTGAACCTCAAATATAAGAAAGACACAGGTTAAAAGTATCTCTTTTCATAGTAGCTTATATTCTATTGAGATAAATGAGGGTAAGAGCAATGAAAAACTTATAGAGAATCTCCAGTCTGGAGCTCTGACAATGGGAGAGAAAATTATTTGCTGTAATCAAGAAAGTCATTCTGAAAAGCTCATAGTAGGCTAAGATTTAGCTGATTAGAAAAAGAAATTAAATGTTTCTTATCCTGATATAATTAAGTCATAATAAAGTAGGTCTCATGTAATATACACAAAATGCAGTTTTATTTTTGACTCTTCCCCTTTATATCTCTGCTGTGTTGGATTGGTTCTCATTACAACTGGATAACAGCTCAAGTAGACTATCATTTTCCATCACTTTTAGGAAAAAACTGCCACCCTTCAAAAATCTCAATTGAGCAATGACAGGTCCCTGTCAGAAAGATTATTTAGAATTCTTTGGATTTTCCTATGACTAGTTATCATTAGAAACTTTAACTATTGATCTGGACAATTTAGTGCGAATATCATGTCTTGGTCTCTTGTGTTATTTGTTTTGCATTGGGGTTTTCTCATTTGGAGGTAATTCCATTGTTTTGCCCAGATGCAGTAACAGTGACTCCACTGAGACCTGGTCTGAATAATCTACACATGGGTCTGGTCTGAAGACACCTTAGCCTGCAGCCACAGGACATAGAAGAATCAGGTTGGAAGTGAGATGGGAGCTATCTCCCTGTCGCCTAGCTGATGTAGTTCTGAAAAGCATGATGCAAGCTGCTGGTGCTTAACTGTCATCAATAGTGTGAACAAACAGTAGATCCTGAAACCTACAAAAACAACCAACCTAAGAAGATGTACCCACCATTGCAAGACTCCTACATAAGGTATGTTCTCAGATTCGATATGAGGCCCTCTCAGTTGGAAGGAATTCTTGCCTGGTACTGAGAGCCAAGACAGAAGCCTATGACTTAGAAGGCCATAGACTAAAGAGAACCTTCCACTGTTCTTTGGCTAAATAAATCAATTATGCCATCAAAATGTCTTGTAAATGTATGTGGTTGTCTCATTTGATCCATGCTGTTCTCATTCTTTGTGTAAGAACTTGTGTTTTCAACAGGACAACAAATAGTGGGGAGACCAAAGACCCATCAAAATGAAGAAGCCAGAAATCTGAGTGCTTACCTAGCAGTAGACAAGTCATCTCTATCACACTCACCAGAGCCCAGGAAACACTACAGAGGGAGTAGCGGACTCAGTACGAGTTCTGTGCTCACTGCTAGACAGAGAAACTTCTTCATGATGGGAGGGTGATAGACACTGATCAGACTTAAAACTCATCAAAGCAGAAAATAAGAAGCTGCATTAAACTTTCCAGTAAGTTTACTTTTAAGAGATTAGTTCCGATTTTTTTCCATTTTCTATTCGCAGATAACACTTTGGCTTTGCAAAGGGATGCAGGCCCCCTGGAAGCTCATCCTGGCATGGGGAGGAATGTGAATGCTCTTTCGCCTTTTCTGGTCCCTCTTAGTTTTTCTTCCTTATCTTTTTCTAACCAAGTTTTTCATCTCTCCAGTACATGTGAGAAGAGAGAAAATGTAAAAGGGATGTGAGAATCAGGATGCCAGACTCACACCTGACTGCCAAGCTCTAGAAATACACTTATCCTCTTTGAGCTGAGAAAGTATTAAAAGTATTAAAAAGTCTGTTTTTTTTTGTTAAGGGAAGGTCCCATGGGGGCTTCAGAGGACTCACCCTCCCTCAAGCAAGTGTTTTGTTCCCTGTGATAAAAATTACATCTCCATCCTTGTTACTTGACCTTCAGTATTTCATTGCTTTATTATGTATTCTTAGATTTTTCCTTGTGGGTGACACATCTTACATTTCCTCCTTAGGGGCTGAATCTTATATGACTTCTCTCAGGCTTTCTCCTGTACTCTCACAGGATTCTGTGAAGTAAACAGATTTTCCTCTGCCAGCAGAAGTTCAGCTAGTTCCCAATGCAGCTAGTGCCCCCTTTCTTTCCCTCCATCCTTCACCCACTCTCTTTTACTCTTTATCTTCTCTCTGTCAGCTTCGTTTAATTATCACACATTGACTCCTTTGTATTTTTTAGTTTGGCATGTCAAAGAAATATATGTTAAGTTCACTGGAGGCACCAGGATTGTATTCTCACTAGAAGTATGGGAACTGAAAATCCATCTTTCCTTTTAAGGGGAGGAATATATAGGATAATGTATAGAGGATAAACATCACTAGTTTAAAATTTCTTATGAAAAAAAAAGGATTTCTCTTTTTGTACTTACTTTGACAAAAACAATGATGACAGGTGATAAGGGGTACAGTTTGTTCTTTCCTACTCCACCTGTTCCTCTTCTCCAGGTTACCTTTAGATAAAGAGCCATCTTGAGAAAGATGAACAGAAAGGGCAGGACATCATTTGTCAAGAAAGAGCACTTCTACCTAGTGGCCTCTTGAGTAAAGTGTTTCTTTTGGACATCACAGTTTATGTGAAGACAGACTTAAAGTTAGCAAGGGCATCAATTATAAATCCCATCTTCCTGCCTAATCATTCTCCATAAAAAAAAGCAGCATCAAAATGGAAAATGATACTTGCCAGATCTCTGTTAGGCCACTTATACTTAAATTCTGTTGGCCTAGGCAAACTGGGCAGGAGGAAGGATAGCATGGTATTTCATGTGTTCTGTCAGGATTTACAGTATTAATTCAGAAATCAGCAGCAAAAATGAGCAGCTCAGGTCTGAGACATCAGTACTGGCAATGAGGTGATTTAAACCTCAGTGACTGAGGGGGAAGTAGGCAGAATGTTCCACTTTTTCTTTTCTTAATTGTTGCAATTGGTTATATGCACTGGAGCTGTTTATATAAGCACAGGTCTTAAACTTGAACATGTTTGTCATGTACATGTATACATATTTGTCTTATAATTTGCAGGAAAAATCATTATGCCCATGAAAGAAGCAGAGCACATATCACAATGTCTCTTGCATCACTGTAATTACTCCAAATATTGGATGAATTTTATCTTTTTTTCAAGAGTACCTCTGATTTATTGTTTCATTTTTTCTTGAATCACTATTTAGTGTACAATGTAAAAAGAATATAATCCAAATCTTTTTTAATTGTCCCTAATGAGTTACATTATTTAATGGGCAAACAAAGAGTTGTTATCCCCAGTTCCCCAATGTCCCTCTTCCCCATCCCCAATCAGCTAGATATCCTCCTCTGTGGGCCATCTGGATCAGTCATTGGGGCAGGGGACCATGGATATCCTAGGAGTCAGCCCAGTTCTCCTGACCCTAGTGTGTTGTTACTGAGGGGGGCCATGTCTCTGGATATTCTCCCCCACCAAAGCTCTCACAATCTTTCTGCCCCCTTGATTGCTCAGTTCCCTGAGTCATGGTGGGTGATTATTAAGGCTGTTCTATTGTTGAGGACTTAGGGGTCTCTGTACTTCTGCTTTAGGTGGTGTCGAAAATCTTTGGTGTCTGTCTCACTGACTTATCCTCTGATTGGCTGTGGCTCTGAGTCACTTGTTCATGCCATCATTCTCTATGGGGTTCCATAAGATCCTCCACCAGGATCTCAGCTATCGGCCTGCACTTCCTTGGTAGGGTTGGATGAGCCACAGCTCTCTCAGTGCATTCTGAAAGATACAAACAGAATCTTCAACAGAGAGTGAGATCAGTATAGGTTAACTGAGATACACATTTCTGAATTAGCTAGATTCTATTTTTAGTAGCCTCTCCTTCAATCACTCCCATAGTGCATCTCTCCTTGGGGGCCCAAGAGTCCGGTTGCCAGTGCATATCGTGCTAACTCCCCAGTACCAGTTAAGAGCTCCCCCTCACTAAGTGGAATATTTGGCAGAATTTAAAAGCTGTTGATTGCCTTCCCCAGGCTTTGGCTCCTCCATTGCACAAGTGCTCTTTTCTTGGTTCGCTGTTCTCTCCCAGTAGGAAGTTTGTTCAGTCTACTCATGGCAGCAGGCTGTGTTTCATGCTAGTGGTCTCTGTTTGCTCCTGCTGTCATTGACCAGCTTCCCCTGGCAGCTTATACAGTGCCTTTTAGCACTACACTAAGCACCATTTGGGGCTGGATACCATACTGGACCTTGAAGTATCTCTTGATGCTGATAGATGGCTTTCTGTGGTTTCTTCAGCAACAGGGTTTTGCCTCAGGCCTGGGGTGGGCATTTAAGAGACTTGACAGATCTTGTCTTGTTTCTGGAACCTAAAGGGTCACTTTGGTCAACAGCTCAATGAGGAAAGGAACTGGTGACTGGGACTAGGTGTTGTCAGACTGATCAAATTTTCACAAGCTAAGACTCGCTCCCCTTCTATTCATGGTCTCTCTTGCCAGAAAACACCCAGTACTTGCTTAATAGGTTAGAGTGTGTTCTTGAGGATTTTATGATTTTGAACCCATTTTTGGTTTATCCTCATGCTTCAGCCATTCCCCTCCCACCATCCCTTACCCCTCATGCATAACCTCTCACTTCTTTCTACTCTTCTGTGTAGAGTTTATGGTTAGCCTGGTTAAGGACCACATATGAGGGAGAATATGCGGTGTTTGGCTCTCTGTTCTTTTGAGAGATCACTTAGTAGGATCTGCTTCAAATCATTTTTCCCTAAATTTCGATATGTCATTTTTCCTTTCAGCAGAATAGAAATCCATGGTGTAAATATACCAGAGTTTTGTTATCCATTCCTCCATGGAAGGGCATTTTGGCTGATTCCAATTCTTGGCTATTATGAATTGAGCTGCTACAAACATAGATGTCGCACATCAGGATAGAGACATTTGTGCAACTATGTTTATAGGAATTTTCTCTTTTAAGACAGAGACAGAGAAAAATGGAGTGAGTATGGCTGCATCCAAGCCACCTGCCACTGGAAATGAACTCCAGATGCATGCACCACTTTGTGCATCTCAATTAACAAGAGCACTGTGGAATTGAATCCATGTTTCACACTTTGCAAACAGTGCCTTCAACCACTGAGCCATCTCGGCAGCCCTTACCCTATTCATCTTATAGAATCTACTGTAGAATAAAACAAACTCTTCAAAAGTTATTTGGGAAAATATGAACCATGATCAGGAAAGAAAAGTTATTGGAGATAGCCCCATAAATGGGACTATTATTGTAGCTACCAGAGACCTTAAAGTAACACTGGGAATGATAGTGCAGGAATTACTGGAAAAATGGCAATCTTTCCTAAATATATGTTGATGCTCAGAAGAGAGGAGCTTAGACACAGAAAAAAAATGAAATGATATGGAATGTATAATGTTAAAAACATCTGATGACGTAGCATGCACTTCCATAATCCCATCACTTAGGAGGTGTGGTACTTTAGATGTCTCACAATAGATTCAAGAGTTTATTAAAGCTTGTAATTTATTTCCAGCCTTCTGGCTGAATGGAGATGTCACCTTGGCCTGGCCAAATAGGCTCCAGCCCTAAGGTGTTTACTGGGGTGGGTGTGAAATTCCAGGTATAAGTATGCAAAGAGCAGTAGGACCTCAAGTCTGGAGTTCCTAATTTTGCTAGTTGTACTGTACATGCTTGATGTGCTGGTGATGGGTTTGTCTCTCTACTGGGATCTGCCAACCACTTTCACCATTCTGAAACTGCTCCTGGATCTGATACTTCAATAAATATTTTCCTCCCAAAGCTGTGCCTTGTTTAGAGATTCATTCCAGCACCAGGCGGCTGAATACAACATGAGGCTTAGGCAAGAGGATCACAAATTTGAGAACAGTGTGGGGTAAATAGGAAGTTTCAGGTCATCATCTGCTACATGAGAAGACAATGACTACAAAATAAATAAAATAAATAAATAAATAAATATCTCATTAGAAGACTTAATGGAACAGTTTATTCCACATGAAATATGATAATAAACCAGAAAGAAAACATATATAGAGAAAAGGATTTGTTAAATCATGAGCCATCTGTCTCCATGGGATAATATCAATCACCAGAAAACATGCATACTAAGATTCTTAAAAGGAAAGAATGAAAGAGACAGAAATAGTATTTGTAATGATGACATCTAAGGGGTGTGTGTGTGTGTGTGTGTGTGTGTGTGTGTGTGTGTGTGTGTCTTAAAATATTTGTTACAAATATGACAATACCATGGGTGGAACATTTCTTGTAGGCAATATCTGCAGCCTAGGCTTATCAAATGAGGATTATAAAAAGAAGATATGGAAGGAAAAATAGAGGAAAGAAGGAACAAAAAGAGAAAGAAAAGGAAAAGAAGAAACAGGAACTAAAGGATGAAGAAAGAGATAAAGGAAAAGGGAAGGAAGAAAGCAAGAACTTAGGGAAGGAAGGATGGAGGGAAGAAAAGAAGAGAAGGAGGTCCTCGAAGCACCAGCCAGGATCCCTGTTGTCTATAGTATGCAGAGAGCATATGGAATAATCAACAGTTTAGAATCATATGTGTGGAATGCTTCCGCAGTTTAAGAAGCGCCAAAGAATTTACTCAAGTAAAAATACACGATGTGAGAGACAATAACCGCAGAAACAACAAACAAAAAAACACAACAATATGTTTAGCTATAGTTATATGAATACTTAACATGTATGGTTTTAAATAAAAACAACATATTAAAAGCATTAGAACTATGCTTCTCTGACAATTGATTTTGAATGACAAGCCAGTTGGTTGAATACTAAATATTTATGACAAACAGTACTAGGACAACTAAATGTATGTTTTAAAATTAAAAAAAAAACTAAAACTGTACCCATTTCTCTTCATATAAAAAGCAAATGGATAATAAATATGACAGCAATAAACAACAAAAATATAAATGAAAATGTGGAGAATATCTTAATTGTTCAAAACGATGAAAGATTTCACGGACAGAATGCATACGATTAAATTTAAAAAGATAGAGATTGTGACCTCAAAAAGGCAAACTTAAATGAGTTTAAAAGTTATAGAATATAAGTTTTACAACACATACACACATAAAATTCATAATATAAATATAATTCCTAAGATATGTAAGATACATTAATACCTGTAAAAAAGCGGAAAAGAATGTTGTAATTTTCAGCAAAATATACACTCAACATTATTTTCCATCCAGAAATTGCATATACAAACAGGTATGGTAACTTGCACCTGTAATCTCAGCACTTGGGAGGTGGAAGGCAGGTGGGTCATGAGCTGAAAAGAATCCTCAATTACATAGCAAGTTTAAGGCCAACTTGAGCTCTATAAATTTGTCTGAAATAATTTACAATTAGTATAAAGATCATTCATTCCATAACTCTTTTTTGTTATTGATTAGGAAATGGTCACATGATTATAAACATTAGTATTGTTAATGCTTTTATGTATCATACTTCTTATTTAGAGAGATAATGTTTTAGTCCAGGTTCTTTAGAGGAACAGAACTGATAGGATAAATATGAATTATAAAGTGGATCTATTTTATTAGATTAGTTTAAAGATACAGCCTGTACAGTCCAACAATGACTGTGTATAGGATGGAGAGTCAGAGAGGCTGGGAGTTGTTCAGTTCACAAGGTGGGATGCCTCAACAGTCCTACTTTGGCACTGAAGACCTGTAAGTTTTCTAGGTAGCAACTGGTTTTCAGTGCATGTTGGAAGACCAATGAAACTGGGCTCCATCACAGTTAATCATAATACTACACCTACAAAGGAACATTCCCAACTATCCCCAAAGATATTAAAAAAGAATACTGGTAAGTGAAGTTTAGAGCTAGCAATGAATGGCAAGAAAGTGTTTCCAAAGATGTAGTATTTAAACTGCAATGTAATCCTTCTTGGGGTTAAAATATGAAGAAGGAAAGAATATTCTAACAGAAGAAGCAAGATCCTGGCATTTACCAAGGTAGTATGAAAATGTCAAATCTGATACTATGTTGTAAAATAGAACAAGATGTGATATAGAGATGCAAATAAGTTGCTGGAAAAGCCAAAAGTTAAAAAAGAGCAGCAATAACCAAGACCAAAGGGGTGGGGGAAGCATCAGGAATTGATTTGAATATCTGGTATACTTTATTTCAAGCTCAAAAAGCCAACTGAAGGAAAATAATGAGTCTCTCTCTCTCTCTCTCTCTCTCTCTCTCTCTCTCTCTCTCTCTCTCTGTGTGTGTGTGTGTGTGTGTGTAAGTCACAAAGGCATTTGTTGTTTATTTAATTAAGTGGACACACTGAGAGAAATGTCTTACCGACATGTTTTTGAGAGACATTTAGGAAACTGGCTTTTGGATACCACTGTCTTAACATTGTTACAAGCTCTTGGCCATTTATTCTCATCTTTCTTGGTCTCAGCTTCTACACTTTCAAAAACAGATGGCTAGACTAACTCAATTCTGGTACATTTCCCAAATCTCCTGTGTTGAAAAAAAAAATCATGAATAAGGTAGGAGTTTACCATGGCAGCTTACTAAAGGCTTTGGATAATGAAACTGATCACTCTGGCCAAAGATAATAGTTGTAAATGATCATGTCTTGCACAATCTCTCAAATATGGTATTTGGGAACCACTGTGTGAGTGCTAGGTGTGTTCATAACTATTAGATTACCAATTTTTTTAATCCTTTCATGTACCCTTCCTATATTTATATATGTTTTATTTGAAGGCAAGTACATGTAATTATATTTTAGATTTATCTATGTATTAAAACATCTGAAATTTATATAAGCTATTTCAGTCCTTCAACATGTATTTTGTCCTGTCTCTCTTTTTATTTGTGGTGTCTGCTTAATAAAAAATACAATCATAATATTCCAGATATTATTCATTTACTATTAACTTGCTGAAACTCTATTACACAAAATCTAGTTCAATGTTTCTAGAAAAAAAAGAGACTCACTTCTTGAAGTTTAATTTTTTTAGTATTTGTTACCTTTATTCTGATAGCATTTAATCCAAATCATGTGTTTATCATTTACTTTCTTTGGTTCTTCCCATTTACTTCAAAACTGTTTTTTTTTTTTTTTTTTTTTTTTTTTTTTTTTTTTGTGTGTGTGTGTGTGTGTGTGTGTGTGTGTGTTGTAAACATCTCCTCAGCCCAGTAACATTATAGCTTTCAGGTGTCACTATTTTCCCAAAGATTTTCAACATATTCTTGATCAAAAGGCAATGTGATTAGGGATTATGTTTTGTAATTTCTTATGCTCAACGTTTGCATGGGCTGAAGTCTTGCTTATAGTGGTTATTCTCCAAGAACTTTCCTTGTAGCCAGGCCTAGAAGTCAATTGTAGTCAGGTTAAAAGGTTTCACTTGCTGATCAGCCCACTTCAGTATCCTCATTGTTTGTGGGTACAGAACCTGTTGGGTTTATTTGCTTGTAGTTTTAGCCACATGCTTGATCTGACA
>PVHP010027823.1:0-22500 GCA_004024765.1 Zapus hudsonius
GGCCACAGCTCACTCGCTATATCCTGAAAAATACAAATACAATCTCCATTGGAGAGTTAGAACAGTATAGGTTAACAGATATAGACCATTCTGGATTACCTAGTTTCTATTTTTAGTAGCCTCCCTGTCAGACGTTCGCATAGTGCATCTTTTCTTGGGAGCCCAAGTGTATGGGATCCGGTGCATATTGCCCTAAATCAGAACTGCAGGCATCACAACAACCTGACTTCAGCAGACGCTACAAGGGTACAGTGACTGAAACGACATGGCCACATGAGCAGGTGCACAGTCCCATGGAGCAGCATAGAGTCTTGGAGGAAAACAAGGCACCTACAGCCCACAGGTTTTCAGCACAGCCTCTTACAACAGATAATGGGAGAAATGGGAGTCTCTTGCTCACATGGTCCTGAGAAGAATGAATATTCACATGCAGAGGAACACTGATCACCCTCTGGTCTCAGCTGATGAAAAGATCCGGCTGCAAGTAGACTGAAGGTCAAATGCAAAAACAGACACCATGAAACTGTCATAAGAGACTACGGAGGAGTGGTTCATGGGATTGGTCGACTAACCTCGAAAGCACAAGGCCACTAAAGCAAAACCAGACAAATGGAACCACCTCAAGCTGGAAAGCTTTTGAACAACAAAGGACAGATTCACAGAGTGAAGAGACAGCCTACCGAGAGGGAGTTAATATCTAGAATATTAAAGGGACTCAAATCAGTAACAAAAAAATCTGAGGGCTAGAGAGACAGCTCAGTGGTTTGCTTGCAAAGCCTGAGTTCGATTCCTCAGTACTCATGCAAAGACAGATGCACAAAGCGGTGCATGCATATGGAGGTCAGTGGCACATGTATTTGCTATTTGCAGTGGCAGTAGGCCCTGGTTGTGACCATTCTCTCTCTCCCTCTCTGCCTCTCTCTCTCTCTCTCTCTCTCCCTCTCTCTTTGCAAATAAATAAATATTCAAAAAAGAGGAGCAAAATTATTTTTTAAAAAATCTGATTGAAAATGTCAAGATCTCAATAGACTTCCTTTTTTTTTTTCTCAAAAGAAGGCATACAAAAGAAGGCTAACAGTAGTATGGGAAAAATTCCTCAACATTGCTGATCATCAGGAAAATACAAACTAAAGCCACAATGAGGTATCGGCTCACTCCAGTTAGAATGGCCATTATTACGACGATGAGTGACAACAAGTGCTGGTATGGATGTACAGAAAAGGGAATGCATGTGCTCTGCCTGGATGAAAACTAGTGCCATCATTATGGAGAAAGGTGTGTACATTTTCAAAAAATTAAAAATAAATCCACTATGTAATCTAGCAAGGCTCCTCTCCTGGGGACATATCTCAAGAGAATGAAAACAGTCTGATAGAGAAACATCTCCTCTGCCACGCATATTGCCATCGTGTTCACAACTGTCACAACACAGGTCCCATTGAGTCTATCAGTGCATGAAGGAAATGTGGGGGGCTGGGGAGACGACTCAGCACTTAAAGGCACTTACTTGCAAAGCCTGCAGGCCAGGCTTCAATTGCCCAGTACCCATGTGAAGCCAGATGCACGAAGTGATGCATGTGTCTGGGATTTGTTTGCAGCAGCTAGAGGCTTTGGAGTCCCAATCCTCTCTCTTTCTAATAAATGAAAATACTTTTAAAAGAAGGATATGTAGCCGGGCGTGGTGGCGCACACCTTTAATCCCAGCACTCGGGAGGCAGAGGTAGGAGAATTGCTATGAGTTCGAGGCCAGCCTGAGACTCCAGTGAATTCCAGGTCAGCCTGAGCTAGAGTGAGACCCTACCTTGAAAAACCAAAAATAAAAAAGGAAAAGAAGGATATGTAGTCTACATGAACAAGGGACGGCTATCCAGCCATAAGCAATATGGACTCCTGTCATTTTGCAACATTGTGGAAAGAACTACAGAATGTTATATTAAGTGAAAGAAGCCAGGGCTCAAAACCACCAGTAAAGCGGGCGTGGTGGCGCACACCTTTAATCCCAGCACTCGGGAGGCAGAGGTAGGAGGATCGCCATGAGTTCAAGGCCAGCCTGAGACAACATAGTGAATTCCAGGTCAGCCTGGACTAGAGGGAGACCCTACCTCGAAAAACCAAAAACCAAAAACAACAGCAACAACAACAACAAAAACCACCAGTGAACTCAGGAGCGAGTTAGTGACCCAGAGGAGCCATTGCGTTCATGATGTCACAGAGGCTGTCATCACCTGCACAAGGCCTGCACTAGGCCCCTCAGCATGTGCTCATGCATGATGGAGGAGGGCATTAAAAATGCACACCTCAGCACTCGGCAGGCAGAGGTAGGAGGATGGTTGTGAGTTCAAGGCCACCCTGAGACTACATAGTGAATTCCAGGTCAGCCTGGGCTACAGCCAGACCCTACCTCGAAAAACAAAACAACAACAACAAAAAGACATCAAATAGAAGAGAGACTGGTTGGAAAGAAGAAGGAGTTCAGTGAAAAGGGAGTGGGGGAGGGGTACAAAAGAAAATGGAAAGGGATTAGGATCAAAATATATTACATATATGTATGAAAATCGTCAAAATAAACCATCTCACACCTGAAATTCAAAAATGTAGGGTGGTTAACAATAACACGTGTTAAAAATTGCTAGAAGGACTTTGATTGTTACATCACAAAACAATGACAAATACTTGAGTTGATAAGTGACTGGCATTGCCCTGAGTCACAATGCATGCATACATGGAAACATCACAATGTCCCCTCTTTTACTTTTTTTTAATTTTGACACATGGTTTCACCAAGTTGTCCAGGCTGGCCTTGAACTTGTAGTCCTCCTGTCCCAGTTTGCCAGGTAGCTAGACTGAAGCACTTAGACCCAGTTCATCATATTTAGCAATAAATAATTCAAATTATGTATCCAGTTATATCAAACATTTACATGTAGACATAAAATATGTCTACTTTTTAAAAAATATTTTATTTATTCATTTTTTCAAGCAGAGAGATACAGAGAGAGAAAGAGAGAGAGAGAGAGCGCACACCAGGGCCACCACCTTCTGGGTCTGGCTTATGTGGGTACTGGGGAATTGAACCTGGGGCCTTAGGCACTGGAGGCAAGTGTCTGAACCGCTGAGCCATCTCTCCAGCCCAAATATGTCTACTTTAATCATTGCTAAAGCACATTTTATCACATCAATTCATTATCTGAAGGAGCATATAGACTCATGACTATTGTACTGACCAGGAAATCTATACATACAGATTTCTTATTCCTTATTTTAACTTTTTGTTTACTTCCGCCATCCATGTAAACAATATATCATGATCACCACACCCTCCCAACACCCTCCTTTGGCTCCTTGATTCTTTTGCCCCTTCACTGAAATCCTTTCTTCTTTCCAACTAGTGCCTAATCTATTTTTGATGTTGTGATTTCCCCTCCTATGATGGAGGTCTTGTGTAGGTCGCATCAGCTACTGTGAGGTCATGGACACCATGGCCATTTTGTGTCTGGAAGACAGTGTTGCACATCATTCCTTCCCTTCCTTTGGCTCTTACATTCTTTCTTTCTTTTTTCCCTTTATTATCCATAATTAGATACATTGAATGAGAAAATAAAGAGTTGGTTTTCCCAGTTGCCCAATTTCCCTCTTCCCTGTCCCCAATCAGCTGGGTATCCTCCTCGGTGGGCAGTCTGGATCAGTCCATGGGGTAGGGAGTTATGGATAGCCTAAGAGTCAACCCAGTTCCACCCCCCTTTGTATGTTGTTACTGAGGGAGGGGCATGTCTCTGGGAGTTCTCCTCTACCATGGCTCTTAAAATCTTTCTGTCCCCTCTTCCGCTCAGTTCCCTGAGTCATGGTGGGTGAAGACTGAGGCTGCTTTATTGTTGAAGTCGTAGGGCCTCTGTACTTCTGCTTTAGGTTGTGTTGAAAATCGTTGGTGTCTGTCTCGCTGGCTCATCCTGGGTTGACTGATTGGCTGTGGTTATAGGTCTCTTGCTTATCCCACCAATCTCGGCAGGGTTCCATGTGGATCCTCCACGGTAGGTCTGGTGTGGCTCATCTCTTGCCAGAATGTCAGGTATCAGCCTGCGGTTCGTTGTTAGAGTTGGAAGAGCCACAGCTCTCTCAGAGCCTTCTGAAAAATATAAATAGAATCTGCATTGGAGAGTGGGATCAGTATAGGTTAACTGAGATACACATTTCAGAATTAGCTGGATTCTATTGTTAGTAGCCTCTTTGTAAATCACTTGTAAAGTAAAGCGCATTTCTCTTGAGGGTCCCAAGATTTTGTTTCCCAATGCATTTCACCCTGAGTCCCCAATTCCAGTCAAGGGCTCCCTGTCACTGAGTGGATTACTTGGCCAAATTAAAAGCTGTTGATTGCCTCCCCCAGGCTTTGGTGCCTCCATTACACAAGTGTTTGTGTCTTAGTTCTCTGTTCTCTCCCATTTGGAAGTGTGTTCAGCCTACTCATGGTGGCAGACTGCATTTCTTATTGGTGGTCTCTATTTGCTCCACCTGTCGTTGACCAGCTTCCCCTGGCAGCTTATGCAGTGCCTCCTAGCACTGCACTAACTACCATCTGGGGGCTGGTTACCGTTCTGGACCTCGCAGGGTCTCTCGATGCTGATAGATGACTTTCTGTGGTTTCTTCAGCAACAGGATCCTACCTCAGGCTTGGGGTGGGCATTCAAGAGCTTTGACAGATCCTGTCTTGTTTTTTGGGACCTCATGGGTCACTTTGGTCAACAGCTCTGTGAGGGAAGGAGTCAGTGACTAGGACCAGGAGTTGCCATACTGATCAATTTTTCACAGGCTTAGACTCCTTTCTTGCATCCTTTTTGCCACCTCTTTCGCAGTGCTCCCTGAGCATTGGAGGGGGTGATAGAGATGTCTCAGTGCTGAACACTCCACTGTCACTTCTCAGCATTTTTTTGAGTTTTGAATCTTTCCAGTAGTCACCACCATCTGAGGAGAGAAGTTTCTCTAAGCAACAGTGAGAGAAGCATTAATATATGGAAATAAATATAAGCATGCAGAGAGTAGTTTGGTGTGCATAATATATCCACTTAGTCAGATAACAGTCGTAGTTTCTTCTTTAGGGCTTGTGACCTCCCCAGTTAGAGACTTATGATTAGGTGTCATAGTCAGCCACATACCGCTGGAATGAATCTTCAAATCAGGCACAATTTGGGGGAGGAAAGCATTTATTGAAACTACAGATTGAGGGGAAGTTCCCCGTAACAGCAAAAGAGGCTGGCCCTCTTTCACAGGTCCGAGCAGAGAGAGAAAAACATCACGAACACCACACACAGAACAGCAAACAGGCAGGAAGGCCATGGAGAGAATTTCTTCCCCTTTATATATAGCCTTAGGGCGGGGTCTTACAATCCTATCCCAGACTTAATGGCTTCCTAAGTGGCTGGAATTTCTTCCTGCATGGCCCACACAGGAAAGGATGCTTACTTCCAGTTTCTTTGAACTTCTTTACATCCTGTCCCTTGCTGAGAGGCTGCCTTCTTGTAAACATCCTCAGAGACCCAAGATAATTAAAAAGATCCAAGTTGACAAAAAGACCTAACCATCTCACTAGGGGTAAGTTCTGTCCTGCTGGGCCACAAATCTGATCAGTGAGAAGTTGGTTTCTTCTGCAGCATTCATGCCACCATGGCACCAGTTGACGCATTTGGCCTAGGTGGCCAGCTGTAAAGCTTGAAGTGTCCACTGCTGGTTAAGATGTCAACAGGCTCCGTAGCTCTTTGCAGCATTCTGACAGCTAGTAAACAGGAAGGAGGTTTCCAGCTTGATTTCTCAGTGACCTGAGTGATAGCCCAAGCATGTGGGGCCCTCACACTAGGGTCTTACCATCTAGTTCTGGTGGTCAACCAAGAGCCTTAGCAATGGTTTGTAATGTTTTAGAGGCATCTGGGACTCCTTTGACCAAAAAGTCATTGGAAGGTATTCCACACCTGACACTGACATTTTCTAGGAACAATCCACGGCTTCTGGGCACAGCATTGTTCCCCACCACTGGGTAGTTATGGTCAAACTCTCTTTTTAGCATATATATATATATGATATATATGATATATATATATATCATATATATATTTAGATATCAAAGAAGTAGATTTCTATATATTTTATTCATAATGCATTTAATTTTGATTAACCATCCTCTCTCTCCCCCCACTCTTCCATCCTCTCCCCTGACCCTACTTAAACCATCCCACCCTCAGTAAGAATTCTTATTCTTTCTTTTGTAAATATAATAATCTCATTTTAATGTCTTCATGACAAAACGTGGCTTAGAACTGTATCACTTGGTCCTTTCTCTTCTCTCCTCCCAGTTCAAAATGCTTGCATTAAAAGACAACTTCCTTTTAGCTCTGCAGTTGGGCTCAACACCCTCAAACCTCAATCTTGTTCATAGTTTTAGCCTTTAGACTTGGTCTGCCCACCGTAGCCACTCTGCTTTCCGTCATAACACGGCTTTTCCTGGCCATACAGAGAGTCCTTCCCCTTTTTGTACTGGGTCACTTTGTGCGGCTGGTGCTTGCCACACTTCTTACAGAAAGTCCGGTGAGACTTAGGGATGTTGACCACGTTGGATCAAATGCTATCTGCATGGAAAGAAAGAGAAGAATTCTTATTCTTAATATCTTTCCCTGTTTAGAAATGTATTTACTGAGGCAACTGTTTTTCATGGTTCCTTTCCATGAAAAATGCAAGAGAAGAATTTACTAATTGTACCATCTTTACACAGCTACATTCACCTTTGAGGGCAATGTCATTATAGTCATCAGAACAGATGGCAATGGGAAGGAAATAGTGACTGCTTAGAGAAAAATGAAGGAACCAGTTTATGTATTTCTCCTCTTAACTTCACATCGGAGAAAATCAGCAACATAGAGCAGAAAGTTTGTATGTTGCAACTAGTGAGCAAGTGGTATAATATATAATGCACTATATATATATATATATATATATATATATATATATATATATTGGTTTTTCCAGGTAGGGTTTCACATTAGCTCAGGCTGACCTTGAACTCACTCTGTCATCTCAAGTTGACCTTGAACTTCTTGGGATTAAAGGAGTGCACCAACCACTCCTGGTTATAATATATAAATATATTTGAAGTAGGGTCTCACTTTAGCCTCAGCTGACCTGGAACTCAGACTGTACCATAGGATGGCTTTGAACTCATGGTATCCTCCTACCTCAGTCTCCCAAGCATGGGATTAGTCATGTACTATCATGCCCAGCAAAATTATATTGTTATATAATGTAAAAGCAATTTTTACATTTAGCTTTTCTTTTGACTCTTAACATAGTAACTTATTAGGCTTTTGCCTGTTTTCTTAGATTTATCAAGCAAAAAGAGACTTATAAGTTATTTATTTACTTATGTATTTATTTATTTGAGTGTGTATGCACAAGGGTCTCTTGCCACTGCAAATGGATTTCCATCCAGCTTTACCTGGGTAGCTAGAGGTGGGGAATTAAGCCCCCAGCTGGCAAGCTTTGCAGGCAATATCTCCCCAGCTCCAAAAAAGATCTATTTTACCACTGTCACAAGCTTCAATATAGACACAACAGTGTAAATTTTCTGTTATAAGAATTCCTGAGCAATTACTTCAAAGGTGAAGAAAGATAGCTGATTATTTTCCATTTCTTTCTCCTGAAATTCCTTTGTCTGCCATCTCCTTTTAAAGGTCATTGCTACACATCCACCAGGTCCCATGGGATGATTATTAAATTATGCTTTTCCTCTGCTGTCCATGTTGAAGCTATTGCCAACTGGAATTGAATTTCAATCCTGTTATTGAAGTATCTCAATTTACAAAGTTATTTCTGATATATATGCTTCCTATTCTTACCCAATCAACATCTCCCCATTTCCCCTTCCCTTCTTCCTTACACCCATAACTTGATACTTCTCAGAGTGGTAATGTATCTGGTTTAAAAGAAATAAAACAAAACCCTATATATCCCTTGATACTATAAAAGATTACAGGACACACTTTTGGCCAATAAAAAATAAATCAAGTCACTGGATGGGATTTCTAAGAGAATCTTTTTTAGGTTGTTTTGGAAGACTTGTGCTTTATTTATTTATTTTTTTGGTTTTTGAGGTAGAGTCTCACTCTAGCCCAGGCTGACCTGGAATTCACTGTGTAGTCTCAGGGTGGCCTTGAACTCATGGCGATCCTCCTACCTCTGCCTCCCAAGTGCTGGGATTAAAGACGTGCGTCACCACGCCCGGTTTGTTGTCAGAATTTCTTATTCTACTCACTTTGTGGTCCTTATGTTATCTCTAAATGTTTCCAGTTTGGTTTTCCACTGTCTTCTCCATCTTTTTCAGGAAGCAACGGTCACATATTTGAAAGCCTGCATTATGCACTCTGTTTATTCCCACAAAGGTAAGGTGAAGCTCAGGTGTAGGTTTCTCTTGAAGAGCAGGACCATGAACATCAACTTCACTGTGGATTAAACAGTGGAGGGATTTAATTAGAGATTCCTTACCATCAATACTTTCAAATTTTTTGTCTTAAGACCCCTGGAAATACTGTCAAGCCTCAGGAATTATTGAGAACAAAAAGGTGTCACAAAGAAAGAAGAGCCAAAGGAAAGGGAAGTGCTTACAGTACTGTCTTCCAGATACACAGTGGCCTTGAAATTCTTGACCTCACAGTGCTGATGCTACCTATGCAAGACCTGCATAATAGGAGGAAAAAGATAGAAGAGAGACTAGTTGGAAAGAAACAGGGTTTCAGTGGAGGGGGGATTTGGGAGGAGAAAAAGAAGAGTGGTGGGATAAGATTATGTCATGGTATATGGTCTATATGTCAATAAAGATTTTAAAAAATAAATCTGGAAATATAGTCCTATTTCCTTTAGGGGAGATGCCAGTACAGTACCCTCACTTTGGGCACCATGGAGAGAAAGCAGGGGAGTCTCGATATTCATTTTATCAGCTTCTACTGTTCTTATTTCCATACCCTCCTCATACTCTAGGCATTGCTATTACAATGACTTCTTGTTTTACCTACTCAAGAAAATAAACTCTAAACCTTCTCCCAGAGTGAAGGCAAGATAGTTGGTGGATTGGCTAGAGGGTACTGGAATGAGTATGTGGTAGAGGAGGTTCTGCTTGCTTCTTACATTTTATTATCATCAATTTTGGGGCATTTTGGGTTTTTAGCTATGCATCATGTTGTTTGGGGGATGGGGTGTGCCTCAGTGGTGAAGAACTCGGATACTCTATTTTTGGGTGCTGTGAAATAATATCAGTTAAAAAGCTTCTGTTATGGACAAACATACCCTATTCAGAGCCAACAGAGCACCATCACATTGGAAGGAAATATTTTCCAGCTATATCATGGACAGAGAGCTAATATCTAGAATCAACAAAGAACTCAAAAAACTAAGTAATAAAAAATTCAAACAATCCATTCAAAAATGAAGCAGTGAACTGAGTAGGGAATTCACAAATGAGGAAATACAAATGGCCAATAGTCACTTAAGAAAATGTTCATCAACATTAAACATCTAGGAAATGCAAATCAAAACAACTATGAGATTCCTTCTTGCTCCAGCTAGAATGGCAATCATAAAAAGTCTAACCACAGTAGATGTTGTTGAGGATTCGGGGAAAAGGAATCATTCACAGCTGATGGGGACGCAAGCTTGTACAACCACTATGGAAGCTAATATGAAGGCTCCTGAAAAAGAGGAAAATTGAGGTTCCAGCTGACCCAGCTACTCCTTGACTGAGCGTCTACCCTAAAGGCTCCTCTCCGACAAAGAGATCTTTGCTCAACCATGGTTACAGCTGCTCAATTCACAATAGGTAAGAATTGGAATCAACCGAGATGCCCATCACTGGATGAATGGAAATTAAAGTTGTGGTACATATACACAATGGAATTCTCCTCAGCAGTAAGATAAAATGACATAATGAAATTGGCAGGAAAGTGGATGGACCTGGACGGATCATACTCAGCGAACTCAAAGAAGCACAGAAAGAAAAATGCCACATATTCTCCCTCATCTGTGCTTCGTAATTAGGTTCAGCTTGAGATGCAAGCAAATGTGACATGAAACTCTAGAGACAGATAATAGGGAAAGAGGGGGTTGGGAGGAGGGAATGGAAGGGTGGGGGGAGATACAAACAAAACTAAATTAAAAATGAGTTGATACCATAAAATCTCTCTGCTTGGCTAAAAGGTATAACCCTCCAGAGAAATATGGGGGTATCATCTTGTAAGAAAGGCCCTGAAATGATGGGATGAAACCTAACCCTAATACAATTGGCTCTGTCTCGGAACTCCCAGTACCAGAAATCAGTTAATTCCCATATTGAGCTGTTGATCAGAGAGACCTAAAAGGTCCTCAAAACTAGACAGGCGCCAGGAGTGGTGTCACACGCCTTTAATCCCAGCACTCGGGAGGTAGAGGTAGGAGGATCACCATGAGTTCAAGGCCACTCTGAGACTACGTAGTGAATTCCAGGTCAGCCTGGGCTAGAGTGAGACCCTATCTAGAAAAAAAAAAAAAAAAAAGACAGGCTTCTGTCAAAGCACTTGATTACCTGTTGCTGAAAACACCACAGGCTGCTCTCACACACCATCAAGAGACCCAGCTGGAATCTGGAAGGAAGCCAATTCCCAGATGGTTAGCCTATACCTACACATAAATTATACATACAAAGTTTCTACTTATTTAAAAAATATAAATACTTATATATGTATACATATATACATATATATTTCAAATTAAAATCATTAAAAAATAAATGAATCATGTTTGTTTAATTTTGCTCTGTCAGCCTTAATTTAACCTAGCCTGGCTCTTAGCCCATTATTATTTATCATTTGCTCTCTCCTCCAAAGTAGACTCTTTTCTTGATATTTTTGCCTTTCTGAGTCTGTGCTTTAAAAGAAGATAAAATAAGATTCTTTTTTTTCAATAAGTTTCTTTATGTTGCCTTTATTGAATCTTGGAAGAAAACATAGTTAAATACATATTTCCACGTTTTTTTACCTTTAACAAGAAAATTATTCTTTCATTCCACGTTTTTATTGTTAATGTAACCAGATTCACTGAAATAAATGCTGCAACATACTTACAAACTGGTGGTTAAACTGGGTGTGGTGGCTCATGACTTTAATCCCAGCATTCAGGCAGCTGAGGTAGGAGGATCACTATAAATTTGAGGCCAATATGGGCTCTAGTGAGTTCTAGGTTAACCTGGGCTAGAGTGAGACCCTGATTCAGAAAACCAAATAAATCAAATCGACCAAAAGAGACAGGAGAGAGTGCTCAGAGATTAAAGATGCTTACTTGGAGAGCCTGATAGCCTGGGTTTGATTTCCCAGTACCTATGTAAGATCAGATGCACAAAGTGGCTTGTGGATCTGGAGTTTGTTTGCAGTGGGTGGAGGCCCTGGCATGCCCATTCTCTCTCTCTCTCTCTCTCTCTCTCTCTCTCTCTGTCTCTCTCAAATAAATAAATAAAAATATTAAAAAATAGCCCTGATAGTTAACATGAATATGTTTCTTTGAGTCCATTTCTCTTTAAAATATAATAAATTCAATACTAACTGGAATAGAGCATTTAATAATAAATATATGTTATTTTTCATATTACATTAATGTAACTATGCAAAATGAACAAATTATATAAATATGTAAAATAAATGCATATTTAAAAACATGATCATCAATTTTGTAGCCTGCTCTTTGAAAGTTTCCCATTATATCATAAAATATTAGTTTGAACATGATCTTTTTTTTGTGGAACACTATTTTTAATGGCCATAAATATTCATTCTAGTAAATAAACCCAGTTTAGTTAGAGACATTGAGGTTGTTTTCTGGAGTTTTATTTTTATGCACCTGTAGCTCCTATCTCTGTCTACTTTACAAACAGTACTCTGATTTTGATCAAATTTCCATCATAAAGAAGAGTTCTGGTTACTGACAGAGGACTTTTGTTGGTCAGATCTAGCCTACCTTCAAACATGCCCCGGAAACAACTCCTTCCTAAGGAACAGAGCAATGGCTGCTGGCACCTTGTACTGTGTGTGCTGCTGCTGTTTAATTGTGTGAGTGTGTGTGTGTGTGTGTGTGTGTGTGTGTGTGTGTGTGTGTGTGTGTGTACACAACTGTGTGTATGTAGGCATATAGAAAGAGGAATAAAATATTTTATTCTTTTATAATGCTACATGGGCCTGCCCATGTTTTGTTTTACTGATGTTTTAGTTGTTTTGCTAGGGTCTCACTTTGTAGCTCAGGCTGGCCTGGATCTCACTATGTTGCCCAGGTTAGCCTTAAACTCTTGCTAATCCTTCTATCTCAAACGTCCAGGTTCTAGGATTATAAGCATGAGTCATAATGCTGGCAGGTCCTTTATGTTTTCAACAGTATAATGTGATCACGTTAAATGCTTCATAAATACCGATGTGTTTGACATCTCCACCGTGTACAAATTTATAGTTATTCTTCGGGATCAGTATTGTGTACTAATGTAAGCCAAATCCTTGCAAACATGCTTCTTTGCTTTGATGTTTATTTTTTAAAATTTATTAAATAGAAACTTTGTATGAACAAGTCAAGTGTTGGTACCACCATTTCTCTCCTCCCTGTCCCCATTCCACTGAGGGATTGCTGACATGCACCACGAGGTTGAGAGCTATGAGTTGTTCGAGCCACAGTCATCATTGAGTAGGGGGCGATGCCTTTGGTATTCCAACCCACCATGGCTTTTACAATCTTTCTGCCCCCTTATCAGCAAAATTCCCTGAGCCATGGTGGGTGAGTTCAAGTCAACTTTAGCGTTGAGCTCTTAGCTGCTTCTGGAATGCTGCATTGGTACATTTTGAGTGTCTTTGGTGTCTGTCTCCATCATCCTGGCACAGGGTGGTGGGCTGGCTGTGGAAGCAGCACTCTTGCTCATTTCACCACTTCCTGTGTGGTTTCACCTGAGTCCTAGTTAATGTGTTAAGGGTGGTTCATCTCTTGCTAGGGAGTCAGCTAGGTAGAATTAGGTTGTCCTGGTTTCTCACTGTCTTATGAAAAATAAAAACAGATTCATGCACCTCACCCACCTAGAGCACATCAGCAAGGGAGTCACCGGGAAGGAAAAATGCTGGTGCCCAGAATGCACAGGCCCCAAATCTATTTTGATGGTTTTGACGAAATGTTAAGTGTATAGTGGAGATACCTGATTTGCTAAGAATTATGATTTTGTCTTTCAACATATATGTCTGATGCCGGATATAGTGGTCATGCCTGTTATCCCAGCACTTGAGAGGTAGGGGCAGAAAGAACAGAAGCTCAAGGTCATGTTCAGCTGCACAGCAAGTGTGAGATTAGCCTGGGCTATAGGAGACTCAGTCTCAATAAAACAAAACAGTGCCCCAAACAAAAAACAGCAATAACAAAGTGTCTTGTTTCCATGACTACCAGAACAGGGGAGCAGATATGGAGCTATGACAATTCACTCTTGAGTCTGAAGACCAGTGCGTTCTTTACACTAGGATCAAAGGGCTAGTTACTGAACCGAATGAACTTGCTCATGCTTTTTTTTTTTTTTAAAGTGGTGAATGGTTTATTCAAGTATTCAAGCAGGTAAGTAAAAGAAACTAAACAATATACAATGTCATAACCATTCTTGGAGGGATGTTAACTGCCTGCATTCTCCATGACTAGCTATTTGGTGGTCTGGATTAACATTGAAAATACACATTACATTGGAGACCTGGCAGTCTTGGAACCTCTCCCACCAAGCACATGGGGTCCTCTCCACGGAATTCTTGCTCATGCTTTTGAAGCCTCACCTTCTACCTGAAAGACAGGCAAACAGCCATTATCGTTCCTTTAACACCAGATGACAGACATTTCATTATCCTTTTAAGTATTTAGGGAGGCATCAGCAATGCAGAGTTCTGAGACCATTGTTCTAGCTCAAGCTCCTATTTCTTTATAAAGGCTCACTCTGCATGGTTTTCTCAACACTTTGCTCAGAGACAGACAAGATTACCCCATGGCTTCAGAGGCCAGACTGTGAGCTCCTTGAGGGTGGGGACTAGGTTTCTGATATCCTGTGTTGTTTTCTCCTCTAGGGGCGCCATTGGCCACCGCAGAGGGAAAACAGAGAAGCGGTGGGAGCTGAGGGAGCCCTGCTGTCTCAGGGCTGGGCTCCATAGAGCTGGGGGGATGATGCAGGGGGTCCTGCTGGACACAGATGCAAGCAGATGTGTATAGTATATCCACGTGGTTCTTTATTCAATTGGGGGAATTTACATTTATAGGAAAAAGGGGGTCAGGGGGATGGGGGATAGGGAAGGGAAAAGGAGATTGGTTGATGGGGGTGGTGAGTTGGCGGCCTGCACTGGGATAGGTGGGTATGGACAACCTGAGAATACCTCATTTGGGGGCCTGAGTGGCAGGAAATACATGATGCTAGCCAAGGTCTGTGGGTAGAATGAAGTTTTTCTGATACCCAATGCCAGTCATGCTGAGATGGAAATGCTGATTTCTTTGGCTAGCCCATGGGGGTTGAGGGTCAGGGTTGATGGAGCTGGGAAACGCCTACGGAATTATCGGGGTTTCACCTCACTCATACATCCTTAACCCTTTGTTCTCCGTGCCCTCAATAGCAGCGCCAATAGGCAGTGCCCAACAATCCTGGACATCAATAAAGTGCCTGGTATTCCACAGGCCCTGGGGAGTGACTGGGGATGAAGCATGACCTGTCATGCTTTCCACATATGTGCCTTCAGTGCAGGGTTGGGCAGGGGGCAATTCTTTCCTTATTCATTCTTCCTAACTTGAGATCCCCAAGAATCTTACAAAGGCAAATACTAACATCTCCATTGGATAGAAAGAACTTAGATGTATTTAGGGTAAGAAATGAAAAAATAAACACCTTTTGCAGATTATGGGAACATGGAGAGAAGTGTGTGGTTACTGTGTGTAAATGGCGCCTCTCTCAAATTATCGTCCCGATCAGTGGTGGCTCATTTAAGGCTGTTTTTTATTCTTGAGCACTGCTGAAAGTTTAATAATCATCCAGAACCAAGTCCTCTTTAAACATCCAAGTGAACTCATCACAGATATGAGTCCATCTCATTATTTAGATACGACTAAATAATTTAGAGCTGTCTCTGCCGTTTTAGAAAAATGAATGCCATATTCTCTTATAATGAAATGTTTTAATGTTTGGTTTGTTTATAACTTGCTCTCTCTACAGTGGTGGCTTCCCCTTAATTTTGTATCTCCTTGATCCACAATCTCTTTACCTTTAAATGATCTTGTATCTTTCCTATTTTTCTTATTTTTCAGTTTGAGACATTTTCATAATTACATTTTTAGCCTTGAGGGGAAAATTGTATACTCATCAAATCCTCTGTTGTGGTAACTGAACTATATTAACTGCCTGGATGCTACTTGCTGCTATTATAGCTTAATTGTGAATCAGAAAAAAAAAAAAACCACACACACACACAAGTGCTTTACAACTTCTGACCATCATAAATTCTATTTAAGATGAAAATTCTACAAAGTATTTTGTTTTCACGGATACACCAATGATATATGAACACTTGTTTAGAATCCCCAAAAGGTTTGACCCAATGAACTAGGATCAATCAACACCTACTTTTTCACTTTTTGCCTTCTATTTTAAAACCATTTCTAGAAGTACAAGTACATTGCTCCAGGTTTGTTGCTGTTGACATCCATCTACTGATTGGAAATTCAAGATGCATCATGTAGTTCTGCTGAGCTATTTATTTTTTTCCATAATGCAGAGTAGCTAGATTTGGTGAAGAGCTGTCAGTGGGGCTAGTTGAGGGTTTTTGTTGTTGTTGTTGTTGGCATTATTATTGTTAATCTCAATAAATTACCATTCAGAGACCCAGGGAGGAGCCTCTTTTTGCTAACTTTGGTGTTCACGAGATATCTTGCTGTTGTGATGTTTTACTAGTCTTGGCTCTTTCGTTTGCTGCCATTATTTTTGCCCCGAGAGGCAATAGGAAATTTTGTTGATCATTGTGGTGGTCAAGTTTTGTTGTCAACTTGACCTGTTGCGTGGGTCTCTGAGGTTATTTACAAGAAAGCAACCTCTCAGTAGGGGGCAGGATGTAAGGAGGCTCAGAGGAGCTAGAAACAGATATCCCTTCCTGGGAGAGCAGTGCAGGAAGGAAAATTTCAAAGACTCAGGAAGCCAACAAGTCTGGGAAAGGGCTGCAAGACCCTGCCCTAAGGCTATATAAAGGGGAAGAAAATCTCTCTCTTACCCCTTCCTGTTTTGTTGGTGTATCTATGGGGTTAGTGATGTTTTTTCTCTCTCTGCTTATACCTGTGAAAGGGGGCCAACTCTTTCTTTTTATTTATTTATTTTTTATTGTCCATAATGGGTTACATTATTTAATGGGCAAACAATGAGTTGTTATTCCAAGTTCCCCAATGCCCCTCTTCCCCATCACCAATCAGCTGGATATCCTCCTCCATGGGCAGTCTGGATCAGTCCTTGGGGCAGAGGACCATGGATAGCCTATGAGTCAGCCCAGTTCCGCTGGCCCTAGTGTGTTGTTTCTGAGAGGGGCCGTGTCTCTGGATATTCTCCCCAACCATGGCTCTCACAATCTTCCACCCCCTCTTCCACTCAGTTCCCTGAGATGTGGTGGGTGAGTATTAAGGCTGCTTTATTGTTGAGAATTTAGGGGTCTCTGTACTTCTGCTTTAGATTTTGTCGAAAATCCTTGGTGTCTGTCTCATTGGGGCCAACTCTTTCACCATTATGGAACTTCCTGTGGATCTGTAACTTCAATAAATTCCTTCCTCCCATAACTGTGCCTAGTTTGGTGGTTCATCCCAGCAGCTTGTGGCTGATTGTGACAATTATGTTAATAGAATTCTTTTACTTTGCCCTGTTTTGATTTTTGTTTGTGTGATTTTTGTTTGTGTGATTTTTGTTTGTGTTTTTTAGCATTATTTGTCTCTTTTTTACTTTATTATGTCTTTATTTATTTTTTTTGTTAGCATGCAAAGAAATGGGTTTTACTGTGGCATTTTCAGACACACAAACACAAACACATCATTATATTTTGCTCTTATTCATTCTCATTCTCCTCCTTCCTTTTCCCTCTTGGTGGTCCCTTCATCTCAGCAAATAACTCCCCTTCAGCTTTCAACTCTTAACTCATCCATACACACACACACACACACACACACACACACACACACGACACACAAGTCCCTCATAGGCTAATCCATGTGCAGCTGGATATTCTTTACTGTAGCCATTCTTCCTTCTAAATCTGATGCTGAAGCCACAGTACCAGTGACTCTAGGGAGAACAATTCAGACACTAGCATGTCCTTTGCCTTCTCCTACAACCATATTTTTTTAATGTCCAGCCCAAATATCATCCACATTCCACAGGTGTACTCTGCTCTGCTCTTTCCTGCCTGTCCTTCTCTTGCCAAGAAAAGAAGGTCCCTCATTAATTAATTTTTAATATAATTTATTTATGTCTACTATAATCATATAGAGATCGAATTTTCCTTGAAGCCAAGTGTTACTTTACTTATATTGGACATATCTTAATGATTTCATTATCATATTTGTTTAAAACAGTTTTCATTGATATCTTTATTATCCAAAATTAGATACATCATATGAGTAAATATTATGTTGGTATCCCCATTTCCCTATTTTCTCTCCCCAATTCACTGGGTATCCTCCTCAGTGGGCATACTGGATCAATCCATGGGGTAGGGGGTTATGGAAAGCACAGGAGGCAGCCAGGTTCCCCTCCCTTTGTGTGTTGTTGCTGAGGGGGGGCAATATCTCTGGATATTCTCCCCCACCATGGCTTTCACACTCTTTCTACCCCCTCTTCCGCTCAGTTCCCTAAGTCATGGTGAGTGAGTTTTAAATCTACTTTATTGTTGAGGTATTAAGGGTCTATGTATTTCTGCTTTAGGTTGTGTTGGAAATCACTGGTGTCTGTCTCACTGGCTTATCCTGGGTTGACTGATTGGCTGTGGTTATAGGTCTTTTGCTTATCCTGTCACTGTCTCAAAGGTTTAATTTGGGGCCTACACAATAAGCCTGGGGTGGTTCATCTCTTGTTGGGATGTCAGCCATCCACCTATAGTTCGTAGGTGGAGTTAGAATGACCATGGCTCTCTCACTGCCTTGTGAAAAATACAAACAGAATCTCCATCAGAGAGTGAGATCAGTATAGGTTAAATGGGACACACATTTCAATATATTTAAAAAATAATTTTTATTTATTTGTGGGAGGGGTGGAGAGAGGCAGACAGAGAAAGAGAGAGAGAGAGAGAGAGAGAAAGAGAGAGAGAGACATAGAAAGGGAGAATGAGGATGAATGGGCTTACCAGGAACTCTAAATACAAACAACTCCAGAGGCATGTGCACTCATTTGGCTTGCATACATAAAATCACTCCTGAGTTCAGACACATTTCAATTTGTAGCTCATACTTTAAAATTACAGAAGAAATATGCTCATTGCATTAATATTATGGTCTGGGGCTTCTTATGTGTTTCCTAAATCTGTCTATTTTTGCTTTGCCACAGTTTACACCTATGGTATATGACTAAGATAGCTCTGGTTCAGGTATGGTATTTGGTTTCAGAAAATCCTCTGGTCATGTATCTGTCTGTCACTGCTAAATCAGCTGCTTGCAGATCCCTAGAGCTCCATGTTTGCTGAGTCCTCAGCATGTAAGCTTTTCCTACACACAGAGCAAGTGTCATCAGTTCTCACCGTGGCACAGCATAGCTGTTATGAGAGAAGTGGCATTTGGATCTCCTCTTCAATCATGTAATCTTTGCTCACTCGACATTCTAAACCCTATCAATTTGTCCCTGAGTTACTGTCACCGTTGGAAGAGATGTGATCTTTTCCTTGTCACCTGGGGGGGGGGGTTGGTGGACCTGTGTTTCCCAGTTGTCCTAAAAGCTGGGTTACAATGGCATCAAGCCTTGTATGACTCCAGACATGGTCTCCAGGGTTGGAGTGAAGCATCCCACTCTGAGAAAAGTGTGTGGAGGTCTAGGAATTGCAGAATTTGAAAAGAATCCTGCAAAGAACCATTGTGTTATTCCTTCAGTATCTGGGGATTTGTTAGGATGAGAAGTTCCTCAAGACTTGGAAGTCACACAGAATATGGAGATTGACTTCATCCCCAAAAGTCAGTGTGAGTTAGGTGACCCCTCTCGTTGACTCTGTTGTCTTAGCTCAGTGACTGCTTCTTAGAACTGGTCTAAATTGTTGGGAAAACATTGTGTGACCCATATGGTAATAGATTTCTGCAAAACCTGTTGATGTGCTATTGTATATCTGACTGTTGCCACCACCCCTAAAACTGGAGTCATCTGTCACTACTTCAATAAAGCCTGATACATGCACGCATGCATGCATGCACACACACACACTGATAGCTTGGGGCTGACCTCATCCTTGTAAAAGTGACAAAACAAAATCCCAACCAAAAACACTTATACATCATTGACCTCTTCTGTGGCTGTCCCTCTCTAGCTGACCACCTCTGTGGTGGCCATAGCTGCCTCCTCAGTGCAGACAGCCCCAAATAAATATCTTTTTTAAAAATCGCATTTTATCTCAGAAAGAACTGTTTGAAAAAGGATGTCCTTGCCAGGTAGGATCATGTAAAACATTTTGTGCGTGTGCACGTAGGGATGTGGGCATGTGCATGTGTGATACCAGAGGAAAAGGGTATCGTCCTCAGCAACTCTATCATCTTCCATTTAGAGAGGATCTCTCATTGGCTTGGAGCTCACCAAGTAAATTTGAATAGCTGGCCAGTGAGTTCCAGGGATGGTCCCGTCTCCACCTCTCCAGCACTGGAAGTATAGTCGTGTGCCAGCTTGGTGCATGGGATGACATTCAGGCCCTCTTGATTGACAAGTGAGTGCTTTACCCACTGAGTACTCTCCCCAGTCTTCAATGTAAAAAAAATTTTAAAGTATTTTTTATTGTCCATAATGAGTTACATTGTTTAGTGGGTCAACAATGAGTTGCTATCCCCAATTCCTCATTGCCCCCTTCCCCATCCCCAGTCAGCTGGATATCCTCTCAAGAAATGTAAAATTTTTGAAGTAACTTTACATTCAGGGTATTTGGGTAAAAGATCACATCAGCTCTACACTTCTCCCTTGCTCTCAAGTAGCTGGAATAAAATGAAAGTTTCACAAAATAAAAACACATTTTTTTTCTATGAACTGAAGAAAATGTCCCCATGAATTCCATTATACATTCTATCTTAAGGACATTCCTTGTGGTATTAAATCAAAACATTGTAAATTACATTCCCACTACCATCCCTTGTTTAATGTGGCATTGATTTTATCTGCAATTTAGATTTTCCTTCTCCAAGTGTGTGATATTTTATCTAAGTGTTTATTGAGAAATGATTTATTATGTTAGAAGAGGGTGAAATAAAGCTGTTGATATGTAAAGAATCTAGGAATAAGGAATAAAAATATTTTAGTTCAGACTTCTGTGGAAGAAGAACCCTCAATACATACCTGCCTGTACTACAAGAAAACACTGCAGAATTGTCTGATAATTTTAACTTTTTTTTTTTCCAAATGAAGTTTAAGCATATAAACTCAAGATTTGTGGTGGTTGAACCATGACTCAGGGAACTGAGAGGAAGAGGGGGCGGAAAGATTGTAAGAGACATGGTGGGGGAGAATATCCAGAGACATTGCCCACCTCAGTAAAAACATGCAAAGGGGGTTGGAACCGGGTAAACTCCTAGGCTATCCATAACCCCTACCCCATTGACTGATCCAGACTGCCCATGGAGGAGGAAATCCAACTGATCAGGGACAGGGAAGAGGGAAATAGGGGAATTGGAGACATCAACACATTATTCTCTTATTAAGTGTATCTAATTATGGATAATAAAAAAATTAAATTAAAAAAAGATTTGTGGTGGTTGATTGTCTTCACTGGTATCATCAAATGGGAAAACAAATTTGCTCCTTGATTTCTTAGGCAAAAGACTGTAAATGTACCTAATGTCACTTGTAAGCTAAGCGTCCCTCTCAGGTTTTGTTTCTGGAAAAGCTTCTTCTGCCTCACTTTTGGCTCAAAGGTCTATCTGAGAAATCTGAATAAATCCCCCCAAAGTGAGACAATGTTAGAATTTTTATTGTAAATAGACAAATCTTCAACTTTTCTTAATAATACTTTTTATATTTATTTAAGAGGAGAGAGAGAGAGAATTTGAATGGATGGGCACATCAGGGCGTCTAACGAACTCTAGACATATGTGCATCTGGCTTTTTGTGGGTCCTGGGGAAATCAGGTTTTGCCATCAAACCCCTTAACTGCTGAGCCACCTCCAGCCCCCATTTCTTCAAGTTTTAAGCAAGGCCAATTTCACCAGGGTTTTGAAGTTTTTTTCTCACTAGATCGAGAGCCATATTCATAGTGGGATACTTGCAGAGTTTAACGTTGGTAGGCCCTCAGCTCTGTTCCGTGATTCTTCCATGTCTGTTTACCAATGTGCCATGTCTTGCTCAATGGTTTCATTTCATTTATTTATTTAGAATGATGCAAACTTTATGACTAAAAACAAGCTAAAACGAGCTAGCTCAGTAGTAAAGTGATTGCCCTATAAGCATGAGGATCTGAGTTCAGATCCCCATGCCCACATAAAAGCCAGACATGGACCAGCATCTGGCCTCCTCATTCATAAACACACAGCACACAATATGCATGCAAAAATGATAGTAATTAAAGCAAGCTGAAATGAGACAAGGTGTTACTCTGTCAGACCCCACTCCCAGAATGAGCCAAGAGTGTCCTTTATCCACCTGCAGAAAGAATGGTCCACTTCTCATTTCCAGGTGGAGCCCTCACCATCTCTCTAGATTGCAGCCAATCCGATTGAATGTATAGTCCACATTCTTTTCAGCCTGGCTGTCAATGCCTGCTCTGTCCTCCTCCCTCATCAATGTACTTAGATACCTGTTTTTCATTAGTAGATCCTAAATGGGCATCTCCTGCTCAAGGTAGACTCTGACCTCTTAGAAGCCTGCCTCCCTGGGCCAGGCTCCTTCCTAAATGCCTGAGCCCATGTCCGATGTACTTGAGCAAGGCCACCCATCCTTGAAAAGTTGAAGCTATGTGTGGTAGCTCATGACTTTAATCTCAGCTCTTGGTAGGTTGAGGTAGGAGGATTACTGCGAGTCTGAGGCTAGCCTGGCTTACTGAGTGAGTTCTAGATCAGCTTGGGATGAGTGAGACACTGAAAAAAAAAAGTTGGCTATCCTTGAAAATTTGCTTCAGGGTTGATGAAGGCATTTATTGCCAGAATTCTAAAGCATTATCATCTGTGAAATATTTTTATCATTAAAACTTAAAATTACTACTTGTAGAGGAGAAAACATTAAATGAAAGACATGCTTTATGACATTTTTCACAGAAAAGG
>PVHP010027824.1:0-23559 GCA_004024765.1 Zapus hudsonius
CGTCCATCTGCACATGACCACACCATCATAAGAGAATGAGATTACAAAGGACAAAGAATGTCTTATTGTTTAGTATGAAAGTAGTTTTGGTTTTAATAATTTGCTGAGAATATTTCAGGGACCCACAGAAATCACTGGGTAACATCTTGAGGACCAGTTTTCTAAAGGATGACAATAAAACTTCTTTAAAAATTAGATTTAAATACTTATCTCAAATGGCAGCAAGATAAACACTAATCATTTTATTTGGAAGCATTGAAAAAAATCTCAGCATGATTTTGGCATGTCATAATATATCTAAATAAAAACATTTCTCAAAGTAATTAGTGATTTAAGTAAAATAACTTTTCTGTATTTTTACCATTCCATTTTTAATGCTAATCTTTTCATCTTAAATCAGTAGCAGATGATTTTTTAAAGCAGAGGTTAACTTTAAAATACCTTGAATACTTTTACATTATGCAGAACAGTATATAAAAGATAGTATATAAACATATTTAAAATCTTTTTAATTTTGTTATTTTAAAAAGAGCATTTTCATTTATTTGCGAGCAGAGAGAGAGAGAGAGAGAGAGAGAGAGAGAAAGGATGAGCACATCAGGGCCTTTAACTGCTGCAGACAAACTCCAGATGCGTGCCTCACTTTGTGTATTTGGCTTTACATGGGTACTGGGGAATTGAACTGGCATCTTTAGGTCTTGCAGTCAAGCACTTTTATATTTGCAGTCCTAAAATTTTTTCTTTTTTTTTAATTCTTGGTTTAAAGAAAAGATTTTGTCCTCATTTAAAAGCTTATTTGAAGTAGAATTTATGTGCCATAAATTCCCTTTTAAAAATATATAATTCAAGCCGGGTGTGATAGCTCATGCCTTTAATCCCAGCACTCGGGAGGCAGAGGTGGGAGGATTGCCGTGAGGTCAAGGCCGCCCTGAGACTATGAATTCCAGGTCAGCCTGGACTAGAGCGAGACCCTACCTCGAAAAACCAAAAAAAAAAAAATATATATATATGTATATATATATATTTCAGTGATTTTTTTTTTGTTAGCTGGTGAAGTTGTGTGACCAAAGAATAAAGAGTTGAAAAAGAAAGCTAATATTGAAAGTATTACTTATTTATATTTAGAACATGAATTTGCTTTCGGATGCTCGTTCTGCCAGAATGTACCGAGATGAATTGGATGCACTTCGTGAGAAGGCAGTCAGAGTCGACAAGCTTGAAAGTGAAGTCAGCAGATATAAAGAGAGGCTGCATGATATTGAATTTTATAAGGCAAGAGTTGAGGTATGTTGCATAATTAATCATTTATGATTTTCCTTAAAGTGCTAAAATTTTCAAAATGTATTTTAAATGCAAAGCAACTCTTAATGTTAGAGGAAATACTTCAGTTTATTTTATTATAGGTTAGCATTATTGCTTATATATTCAGAAATGGATTTTGAGACATTATTAAATACATTGAGCACCTTAGGGCTTTTTAAATCCTTCAGCATCTTTTTTTTTGTAAGTACTTAATATTATTTTATTATTTTCATAACAGTCCATATAACTGTGGTTTACATGATATATATATATATATATCATGTATGTATGCACACATGTATGTGTATGTTATCTAGAAATTAAGCCCAGATCCTCATACGTGCTAAGCACATGCTTTACACCTCCTTACCTGTAGCATTTTTTAAAATAAATTAAAGATAAGTTTGTATGAGCAAATCTTGTGAATGTGTCCCCATTTCCCTCCTTTCTGTCCCCTACCCACTGGAGTCCTTCCTTGGTGCACATACTGTATCTGTCCATAGGATAGGGGGTTTTGAACTGCACCAGAGGTAGCCAGTTTTTTGTTCTTTTTTTTTCCTTCCCCCTTGTGCGTCATTGCTGAGGGGGGTGATGTCTCTGGATATTCTCCCCCACCATGGCTCTTACATTCTATCCTCCCCCTCTTCCACTCAGTTCCCTGAGTCTTGGTGGGTGAGTTTTGAGACTGCTTTGTTGTTGAGAACTTAAGTATCTCTGGATCTTTGCCCTGGGTTGTGATGGGTATCGTTGGTGTCATCCTTTAACATTTTACTAAGTTTTAAATCTCTACTTCTCTCGAATTTGTTCTCACAAAGGAAAAAAAAAATATTCTTATTGCTGTTTAATTGAGGTTACTAAATTGGTATCAATGAAGGTTAAACATATGCATGTAACTTAGGGGAAAAAGACCTCTTTCCTCCTGGATAGTTACAGTTCGGTATTACATGGAGTTGAGCTTGACAATACAAATTTAATGCCTTTTTGTATCCTTTCTTTCTTTCTGTAATTTTCTTATTGCCATGTACAGAAAAGATTTTTGGCATGTTTCAACATGAAGTTAAGAAACGAATATGTGAAATCAAGAAATAGAAGCATAAGAGGAAGTAGAACATTTTAACATGAAAGTTACCAATAAATGAAGACCACTGTTCTAGTATATTTTATCTAAAGCCAGGCATGTAGTTCACACCTCCCAGCATTTGAGAGTCTCCGGCAGGAGGATCACTTGTTTGAGACCAGTCTGTGGAGTATGTTGTGAGAACCCATCTCAAAACCAAAACAAAGTAACATACTTTTTCTGGACTTATAAAATATAGGCATATACATACAATTGTAAGTAAATATCTCCAAATCATGTGTAGGAATTTTAAAGGGTTTCCTCTGTTTTGGGTATTTGTTGAGGGGTAACAGTATGGTTTAATGTTAGAGGTCTTGATAAAAGCCCTGGCATATTATTTATATTTCAGGTCTTTTTTTTTTAACTACTGTAACTTTAAGAGTTTTAAAGCTCTATGGAGAAAATTTTTAAGTCAATAAGGTACATGGTGATTATATAGAGATTTGTGTCTTACATATCTGAAAGTCTACTTATACATTCATTATTCCTTATCTTTTTGACTAAGTAATTTAAATATTCCCTAGCAATTCCCTATGAAATTACAGTAGTAGCATTGCTCCTTCTAGTAGAAGAACTGAGTGTTTTTATTGCATAGAAGCTTAAATGCTGGCAGCTAAATGAAGGCAAAACATATCAACTGGGGTTCTAGTGCTCAGTAGCTTTACTCTTGTATTAGGTTACAGTAAAACATGTTTATTTCCTAGAACTTAAAAAAGTAACATGTTAACACATTTGTAATTTTTTGAATGTCTATTTGAAATGTTTATAGGAATTAAAAGAAGACAACCAAGTATTATTAGAAACAAAAACCATGTTGGAAGACCAACTAGAAGGAACTCGAGCTCGTTCTGACAAGTTACATGAATTAGAAAAAGAGAATTTGCAACTAAAAGCTAAACTGCATGACATGGAAATGGTGAGTTTTATGGGCTAGGTTCATAGCTTCTAAAGGGAGCATTCAGATTCAGCTATGTTCCCCATGACAAGCACAGTTAGAGTCCCTGAGGCTTTAGAAGAGAAGAGATGGTATATAAATGATGCATCCGACTTTACATAAATAAATTCCTAGTAGAAATCTTACCTTATTAGAACTGAATATTTTTATCTTATTGCAGGCCTTTCAAAACCAATAAACATCAAACTTGAGTTCCTAATTACTAAGAGATAGTAATATATGTGAGTTCTAGTGTTTCTTAGCTTTCTTTTCTTTCCCTGCTTCCTGCTAATTATAAAGGAACGAGATTTGGATAGAAAAAAGATTGAAGAATTAATGGAAGAAAATATGACTTTGGAAATGGCCCAGAAACAAAGTATGGATGAGTCACTGCATCTTGGCTGGGAGCTGGAACAGATATCCAGAACCAGCGAGCTGGCTGAAGGTATTCCCAGTTTTGTTTTCATTGAAATAGATAAGTGAATAAATCATGTTGTGATTGTGTTTATATCTTGGATATATTGCAGTTTCTTTTTTTCCCTAAGACACTACAAGTCAATCGGTTGTCTCCACAAATATAATCTCACACAATAATATTTTTTTCTTTCTTTTTTCTTTTTTGCTTTTTCAAGTTAGGGTTTCTCTCTAGCCCAGGTTGACCGGGAATTCACTATGTAGTCTCAGGTGATCCTCCTACCTTTGGCTCCTGAGTACTGGGATTAAAGGTGTGTGCCACCACGCCCAGCCTTAACTGTTCTTTTTAATTGTGTCTATCTTACATAACTTAATTTTCTATAAAGTTAAAGACCAAGTGTCACTTTATATTCTTAGTATTTTACCAGTGACCTATTTTTAATGTTGTAGCACCACAGAAGTCCTTGGGCCATGAGGTGAATGAGTTGACATCAAGTAGGTTATTGAAATTGGAAATGGAAAACCAAAGTTTGACAAAAACTGTAAAAGAACTTCAAAGTACTATGGATTCTGTAGAAGGCAACACTTCCAAAATTTCCAAAATTGAAAAAGAAAATCAAAGACTGAATAAAAAGGTATATTAAAATGTGTTACTTATTTTAATGTATATATGTATAAAAAACACATTTATTTTCCATTTTTGATATATACTTAATGTTGTTTAAACTAACTAAATTTTCAAATATTCCTAAAAGTAGTGAATGAGTTTTCTCCTTGTCACTTATCATTCAACTAACTTCAACCCTGAGGAACTTATGTTGAGCTGGGGGTATAGCAGTGGTAGAGCATACAGTAGGTTCTTGGGTTCAGCCCCTTGTACTGCAAACAAACAATCTAGTTATAAACTTATAACTGATCTTTCTTCATTTCTACCCCTTAACTGCCCTCCCCACAGTCTTAGAATTCTCTTGAAACATATCCTAGGCAGCGTATCCCCAATAAACATTTGAACATGAATCTCCAAGAAAGATTTTTTTAAAAACAGTAACAGAGACATTATTGCACTAAATAATTAAATACTGCTGTTCTTGATCTCCTGAACTCTACACAGCCCTCACCTATCAGAATACCCAGTAGCTAGGACTGTGACCATACACCACCATGACCAGCTAACAATTCTTTGTTAAGATCATCATAGTTTTGGTCAACATTTCAGTTTCCCCATTTCTTTTGAAGTCTTTATCTTTGTACAGCATGGCATAAAATAAATGCACATATAAAACTTAAACCTAAAATGTAGCTCTTTTTTTTTTGTTATTGTTGTTTATTTTTGATTTTGAGACAGGGCTTTAGTATGTGACTCTTGCCTGAAATTGGTCCTCTTGAATGCACAGGTTACCAGATACCCTGCTGCACTGGCATGAAACACCCATTCTTACCTGTATTTCCTCCAGTGTTATTCATTATTTCTGCCTTCTTAGCTTCTCATTGACCTTCTGCCACCACATTTTTCACCTTTTTCTTCCTACTTGTTTTTATAATCTTCCTTTCTTCCTAAAATTCTTTTGAGTATAATTAACATTTTATATTAGAAATCCACTGCAGCCAAGAGAGTCTCTCAAGATTTGTTCAGTCCTCACTGGCACACCATGATAGTGAATTCTGCTGAATTTGCCTGATTGAGGCAGGCAAGTAGAGGATTAGAAATTCGTGTCTGTAAAGTTTATGTAGCTACTGAAATTAGCATTGAATGCTACATACACCTCTATACTAAATTCTTAATTTTGACCATTTGAATATTAAAACTATTTCATTCTTAATTTTTTTTGGGGGGGTGGAGATTGAGGTAGGGTCTTGATCTAGCTCAGGTTGACCTGGAATTCACTATGTAGTCTCAAGGTGGCCTCAAACTCACAGCAATCCTCTTACCTTTGCCTCCTGAGTGCTGGGATTAAAGGCGTACACCACCACACCTGGCTCATTCTTAATTTAATGCTGTTTTGTTGTGATATGTTCCCTCTGTTATAAAGTATTTAATATGTTGTTTTTGTTATTTAATATTCTCTAGGTTGAAATTCTTGAAAATGAGATTGTTCAAGAAAAGCAAAGTCTTCAAAACTGCCAGAATTTAAGCAAAGATCTAATGAAAGAGAAGGCGCAGCTTGAAAAAACAATTGAAACACTTAGAGAACATTCAGAAAGACAGGTTTGTGTGTTTCTTAGGCAATCAATGCATTTTGAACTTTCATTTTAAAGAATATTCAAATTAAATATTCACATACCACTAAAGATATTTTTGAACTTTATAGATTTTGTTTAACTGCAATAGCTTCCATTATACATAATTTTGCTTTATGCAGTATTAGTTTCCTGCAGTCATCCACAGTCCAAAAAAATTTTTTTTTGATACTCTAGGTCAGGTAGGTGTTGAATTTACAGCAATACTCCTATCTCAGCCTTCTGTGTGCTGTGATTACAAGTGTGAACTACCCTGCTGGGCTAGTCCAAAACTTTTTGATGGAAAGTTCCATTTAAGTTGTATGCTTGAGTAGTGTAATTCTCTGTCTTACTTCATGCTTTGAGGGTATACATTACCCTTTTGTCCATCGTGGGTATACCAGCTGCCTATTAACTGTTTAATTACCTCACGGTCCTGAACCTTGTGATCTGCTGCACCACTGCCCAGGGCTACTCTCCAGTCTTAATTCAAGTTGCAGGAATAGTGATGTTAGCACTGCAGACTTGTCAGAGAAACTGTAAAGTGCTTTCTTAAAAGAAAAAATGAAAGCTTTCTACTTAATAAGGAAAGCCAGGCATGGTGGAGCTCACCTTTAATCCCAGCACTCAGGAGGCACTCAGGAGGTAGGAGGATCAGCGGAAGTTTGAAGCCAGCCTGAGACTACACAGCAAATTCCAGGTCAGCCCCTGCTAAAGCGAAATCCGACCTCGGAAAAAAAAAACACACACACACACACAAAAAAAAAAAGTTTGTGAATTTCTTATCAAATGCACTAGGTCATTTTTTTTGGTTTGAATGTTCCATAACTAGACTTATTTTAGGAATGAATACACATACCCACACAAGTAATGTGTACAGACTTAACCAGTTACTTTGTGTGGGCATTGTAAAAATTACTTAATGAAAGTGAACCTTACGTCTTCAAGGAGGTACCTGCATATGTTTTGTGTATTCACCTCTATTTATATTTGAAGCATGTTAGCTATGAGCCATTTAAAGAGCTTTTTAATAGTATATTTATATTTCTAAGCCATTCCTTTAGATTATGAACCATGAACTTTTTTATTATCCATAATGAGATACATTTAATGAACAAATAATGAATTGTTATCCCAGTTCTCCAATGCCCTTCTTCCCCATCCCCAATTAGCTGGATATCCTCCTCCGTGGGCAGTCTGAATCAATCCATGGGGTAAGGGATTATGGATAGCCTAGTAGTCAGCCTGGTTCCACCTGCCTTAGTATGATGTTACTGAGGGGGGGGGGCGATGTCTCTGGGAGTTCTCCACCATGGCTCTTACAATCTTTCTGCCCCTTCTTATGCTCAGTTCCCTGAGTCATGGTGGGTGAGTAATAAGGCTGCTTTATTGTTGTTTAAGGTCTTAGGGGTCTCTGTACTTCTGCTTTAGGTTGTGTTGAAAATCATTGATGTCTGTCGGCTTATCCTGTGTTGACTGATTGGCTGTGGTTATGGGTCTCTTGTTTATCCCACCATTCCTTGTGGGGTTCCATATGGATCCTCCATGGTAGGTCTGGTGTGACATCTCTTGCCAGGATGTCAGCTATTGGCCTGCGGTTTGTTGGTAGGGTTGGATGAGCCACAGCTCTCTCGCTACATTCTGAAAGATACAAATAGAATCTCCATCGGAGAGTGAGATCAGTATAGGTTAACTGAGATACTCATTTCTGAACTAGCTAGATTCTGTTGCTAGTAGCCTCTTTGTAAATCACTCATATAGTGCATCTCTCTTTAGGGGCCCAAGAGTTTGGTTCCCAGTGTATTTAGCCCTGAGTCCCCAGTTCCAGTTAAGGGCTCCCCCTCACTGAGTGGATTACTTGGCAGAATTTAAAGCTGTTATTGCCTCCCCCAGGCTTTGGCTCCTCCATTGCACAAGTGCTCTTTTCTTGGTTCGCTGTTCTTTCCCAGTAGGAAGTGTGTTCAGCCTACTCATGATGGCAGACTGCGCTTCATGTCAGTGTTCTTTGTTTTCTCCAGCTGTCATTAACCAGCTTCCCCTGGCAGCTTGTGCAGTGCCTTGCAGCACTGCATTGACTACCATCTGGGGGCTGTAAAACCATGAATTTTTATCTTTTTCAACACTGTCAAATAGATCTGTAACAATAAGAGGAAGAAGTAGTTGTCAAAGAAGAGTATCACTAAATAGTTTTAACCAATGACTTAGCCTCTGTCTCCCTCTATAAAATTGATTTAAGCTTTACATTTTAACTATTTTGCTACATTAAAGGAAATTTAAGATAATTAAAAAATGTTAAATGATTCAATGAAAAAGATTGGTGTGTTGCTTTGAAAAATATACCTATATTTTATTTTTCTCGTGTAAAATTTGTTTTAAACTTTAAAAAACATGAACTTGGGCTAGGGAGATGGCTCAGTGGTTAAGGCATTTGCCCGCAAAGCCTAATGACCTGGGTTCAAATCCTCAGTACCCACATAAAAGGCCAGATGCACAAAGTAGCACATGCATCTGTAGTTTATTTGTAGCACCTAGAGGCCCTGGCATCTCTCTCTCTCTCTTCTCTCTCTTCTCTCTCCTCTCTCTCCTCTCTCTCCTCTCTCTTCTCTCTCTCCCTCTCTCTCCCTCTCTCCCTCTCTCCCTCTCTCTCCCTCTCTCCCTCTCTCTCTCTCCCCCTTCTCTCTCCTTGACAATAAGTAAATAAAATATTTTTTAAAACATGAACCTGAGTGACCTGACAGTGTGCATATAGAGTTCTTTCAATAACTATTTAACGGAAGTACAAGTGAGACACACACCCTAGTTTCCTCTGTGTTCTTTGTTTGCCTCTTAGCTTTTGGAAAGTAAAAACTGTAGAATCCAAAATACTTACTTTTTCCTAATTATTGTTTTAAATTTTTCTTTTTAAAATTAGATTAAAATATTGGAGCAAGAAAACGAACATTTGAATCAAACGATATCATCTTTACGGCAACGCTCCCAGATAAGTGCTGAAGCAAGGGTGAGAGACATTGAAAAAGAAAACAAAATTCTCCATGAATCTATCAAAGAAACAAGTGGAAAGCTGAGCAAGATTGAATTTGAAAAAAGACAGATCAGAAAAGAATTGGAACATTATAAAGAAAAGGGAGAACGAGCAGAAGAGCTTGAAAACGAGTTACATCGTCTTGGAAAAGAAAATGAATTGTTGCAGAAAAAGATAACTAATTTGAAAATTACTTGTGAAAAAATTGAGGCCTTAGAACAAGAAAATTCAGAGCTAGAAAGAGAAAATAGAAAATTAAAAAAAACACTGGATAGTTTTAAAAATCTTAATTTTCAGTTAGAATCCCTAGAAAAAGAGAATTCCCAACTTGATGAGGAAAACTTAGAGCTGCGAAGGAATGTGGAGTCTTTGAAGTGCGCCAGCATGAAGATGGCTCAGCTGCAACTGGAGAACAAAGAGCTGGAGAGCGAGAAAGAGCAGCTGAAGAAGGGTCTGGAGCTCATGAAAGCCTCTTTCAAGAAGACAGAACGACTGGAGGTTAGCTACCAGGGATTAGACACAGAAAATCAAAGACTACAGAAAGCTCTAGAAAACAGCAATAAAAAAATTCAACAGTTAGAGAGTGAACTACAAGACTTGGAGATGGAAAATCAGACATTACAGAAAAACCTCGAGGAACTGAAAATATCTAGCAAGAGACTAGAACAGCTGGAAAAAGAAAGTAAGTCATTAGAGCAAGAGGCCTCTCAGCTGGAAAAGGACAAGAAGCAGCTGGAGAAGGAGAATAAGAGACTCCGACAACAGGCAGAAATAAAAGATGCCACCTTAGAAGAAAACAATGTGAAGATTGGAAACTTGGAAAAAGAAAACAAAACCCTATTCAAAGAAATTGGTATATATAAAGAATCTTGTGTTCGTCTGAAGGAATTAGAAAAAGAAAATAAGGAACTTGTGAAAAGAGCAACTATCGATATTAAAACTTTGGTTACATTACGTGAGGTAAATATATGGCCTAAATTTCAGACACATATTTTAATTTCCCTATTTTTATGTGTGTGTGGTATATACATGGGTGCATTGTGTGATGTATGCATGGGCGCACGTGTGTGGTGTGTGCATGAGTGCATGTGTGGTGTATGCAGGGGCGCATGTGTGTGGTGTGTGCAGTGGTGTGTGGGGGTGTATGCATGAGTGCATGTGGGGGGTACAGGGGGGCATGTATGTGTGGTGTGTGAAATGGTGCATGCATGTGTGATGAATGCATGGGTACCTGTGGGGGTGTATGTATGCATGTGGAAACCATTATAACATCAGATATCCTCAACTGCTCTTTTACTTTTTTTTTCTTTAAAAGACATTTAAGCTTTCAGGGAGGATTTATTTGAGAAACATAAATCCATAACAGGACACTTTATAAGCCATTTTTATGATATAGCCAATAATAATACAACTGTTTTATGAACATAAACAGGTATGAGAGTTGCTTGAGAGATGAACCACATTCATAAAGAAATAGATCAAAAAGAAAACTTCATAAACACCCATCACTTCAGCTCACCATCATTCGATATTGTTTGATATGCACCCAGATTGAGCATGCCAGCATGAAACACTGGGAAGACAAGCTACACCTTCTGTCTTCTGAGGTGGACCCCAAGCCTCCCTCAGTGAACCAACCACTACACGATTCCCTTGCCCGCACTCTTTCTCCCTTCCTAGTGATTGTGGTTTTCAAGGTGTTGCTTTTTAAGATTGCAACATACGGAATTTAATCTTTTAGGATGGGAAATTTTAGAATTTTTGATTTTAGGGAGTTGATCATTCAGGATTTCCTGACCTAACTTTTGGTTTTTCGAGGTAGAGTCTTGCTCTAGCCCAGGCTGACCTGGAATTCACTATGAAGTCTCAGGCTGGCCTCGAACTCACAGCAATCCTCCTACCTCAGCCTCCCAAGTGCTGAGACTAAAGGTGTGCGCCATTACACCCAGCTTCTACCATATTTTTTGAGACAGTGTCTCTCACTAAAACTGAAGCTCAGCAGTTTGGCTAGACTAGCTGGCCGGCAGGTCTCAGGGATCCTCCTGTCTGCCTCCATGAGCCTCCCCTTCCTATGTTTAGATGGTTGGTGCTAGAGATCCATACCGTAAGCATTTTAGTGACAGCCATGCCCCCAGCACCAAAGCAAATTAAAATATTTGTACTCCAGTGTTTAATAAAGCCCACCCATTTTGGGGTCCTCAGAAATTTTGGAATTGTAACTAAAAACAGCTTCTAAGCTTCCTACCTACTTTCATTAAACTAAAAGTACATCAAGATGGTATTTTTTAAGATTTTAGAAGATTTTAGTAATAAGTTTGATTACTTTGTGTCAAGTACTTAACTATTCATTATTTACATGCATGATAGATGTATCTCTGTTTTTTATAGTAGAAAACAGGTTCAGAAATATGAAGTAACTTAGGATCACGCAGTTAATAAACAGAAGAGGTAAATTTCTGGGTTCAAACTCTCATTTTCAATCTCCAAAGTGCTATGAATTTTGAGAAGCCAGAGATTGCAAATAAGGTTCAACTTAAAAGTCAACAATGAAAGACTAGTAGTTGCTTCAGTCTGTATGAGAACTCTTAAATTTACAAGATTGGATTGGCAGTTGGTCTTGTGAAATATGGTGGGTACAAGTCAGAAGATAGCTTGTTTGAATTTGTTATGTCTCTGGTGGTATGCAATGCATATGCAATAACCCTTTAAGTACAGTTAGACAATATGTGCAGCTTGAGAATATAGCCTGTGGTACAGTGTCGCTATCCTGTGTTCAGTCCTGAGTGGTGGGACAAGGGTTGGAAGCCATGGCCTTGGACAGTCTGCATTTCTGCTAAAAAAGACATTGAGAAGGGTTTTCTCCTGTAGTTCTGTAGTCTTACACACATGAACCAACTTATAAGAATGTCCACAGTTCTCAGATCAATAGCTCAGCCTGCTGCTACCAGCAGTAAGGGATTATGGTAGTAGAGAAACAATGTATTCAATATACCTTCCTAGGGAGAAGTTGCTCTTCATTAAGGTCTGAATGGATATGTAAGGTTTATTTTTTCTTATGGATTCAAATCTAAATTGTGTATTCTCTAGTAAAACATTTCTTTAATTTTTGACATTAGAATAACAAAGACACAGTACAAGAAAAAATGTGTCATGAGTTGTAATATACAATTTAACTTCTTTTTTTAAAAAAAAAACTTTTTATTTATGTGTGTGTATATGTATGTGTGTACATGTGTGCCAGGATCTCTTAGCACTGCAAATGCAGGCCTGCCCAGTGGTTTCTTGAACCAGTGAGCCATCTCCCAGCCCCTTAACTACATTTTGATGGTGAAAGATTCATGACAATAGTTCTGTCTTTTCGGGTTGAATTACGTCTTCCTGGATTATAGTCATTAGAATCTTGGCTGATGAAGTTTCTTAGATGTTCTGGGCATTTACTTTTTTTTTTTTTAATAAGGATTTGGTGAGTGAAAAATTGAAGACTCAACAAATGAACAATGACCTTGACAAATTAACGCATGAACTTGAGAAGATCGGGTTAAATAAAGAGCGTCTCTTACATGATGAGCAAAGTACTGATGATAGGTAAGTACTGAGTGGGTTAGAAGTGGTTGGATTATTACTTCCTCTATTTACTATAGAACACATTCAAGCTCTTCACTCTGTTTCTCATTCCTTTTCTTCTCTTAGAAAAAGTTCTGTAAGAAAAACAATAAAAAAGACAGCCTAGTAACTATATTAAAAAGATAAGCTACATAAATACAAAGTACAAAAGCAAGATGCCAGCGAGTGGTAAATATTAGAGGCTGTCATTGCCTGTGAAAAGCAACAAGCACCATTCGTTGCAGGAAGTACACTGTCATTTAAGCATTTTATTTTTCTTGTGCTTGAATGACTTAGTTACTTTCATTTCTTTTTGGTTGCCAAAACATGGACTTCAAAAGAAAGGTAAGAAAAGTGGATATAAGGAAGGTAGGGAAAGGATGTGGAAAATGAAGACTAAACAAATAGCTTAAAATTACCACTTGGACCCTTTAATTTTAAAAAATGATCAATATAAGGGCTGGAGAGATTCCTTAGTGGTTAAGGCACTTGCCTGCAAGCCAGAAGGACCCAAGTTCAATTCCCCAGTGCCCACATAAATCCAGATGCACAAGGTGGCACATGCTAATGGAGTTCATTTGCAATGGCTAGAAGCCCTGACGCTCTCATTCTCCCTCTGTCTCAGATAAAAAAATAAATGATATAAATAAGTAAAAATGATCAATATAGATTTCTAAAGAAGTTTTCTGTTCTTACATAGTAATCACAGTCTGCCAACTAGGACTAGTCTGATTTTTATGTAATCTAGTATTTAGCATCCAAAGGGCCACATGTTCCAACTAGACTAGAGGTTTTATATTGTTTTATGTAGATTTCAGTTCACTGGAATTTTCGTAATGCTACAACTTCTGTTATTATTTACCCAAGTATTAGAGGTTATATGTTTTAGATTAATGTGTATAATAAAACAATGGATGGGGGAAATGGCTCAATGGTAAAAATGCTGTTTGCAAAGCCTGAAAGCGCAGGCTCAACTCCCTAGTACCCTGACAAATGCAGATGCACAAAGTGGCACATGGGTCTGCAGTTTGATTGTAATGGCAAGAGGCCCTGTGGTGCCTAGTCTCTCTAAAATGAATAAATAAAAATATTTTAAAATAAATTGAATGGGATTATTTTAAAAAACAAATTAGACTGATCATTTAAAAAGTCAGTTCTAGGTCTGATGAGATGGCTCAGCACTTAAAGGGGGTTGTTTACAAACTCTGAAGGCCTGGGTGTGATTCCCCAGTACCCCATGTAAACCAGGTGCACAGAAGAGGTGCATGCATCTGGACTTTGTTTGCAGAGGCAAGACACCCTGGCATGCCCATTCTCATTCATCCCCATCTCTCACCTTATAAATAAATAAAAATATTTTAAAAAATAAATACATTTTATCTGGGCATGGTGGCAAATGCATTTAATCCCAGCACTAGGGAGGCAGAGGTAGGAGGATCACTTTTGAGTTCAAGGCCACCCTGAGACTACATAGTGAATTCCGGATCAAGCTAGGCAAGAGTGTGACCCTATCTCTAAAAAAGAAAAAAAAAAGAAAAAAAATTAAAAAGTCAGTTCTGTAATAAAAATAAGTAATTTTGAGCATTCTAACAATCATCTCTAATTGGAAGCCATTTTTGTCTTTTTATTATTTATTTTGGTGTTTCAAGATAAGGTCTTACTCTAGCCCAGGCAGACCTGAAATTTTGAGGTCATGAGTGTCACAGCCACTTTGTGTCTAGAAGACATTATTAAAAGCATTCCTCCCTTCCTTTGCCTCTTACATTCTGTCCCTAAGCCTTGAAAAGTGTGGTGAAGGAGTCTCATTTAGTGCTAAACACTCCACTGTCTCTTTCTCTCATCATTTTGATATCGGCAACCATTATTACCATTGCAATTTTTTCATAACCAAATTCTTTATTTGATTTAATCAGAAAATTGCCAACTTGACTCTCTTAATGATGATACTAAATGTGCATCACTTTAATTTTTTTTTTTTAATTTCAAGGTAGAGGCTCACTCTAACCCAGGCTGACCTGGAACTCATTCTGTAGTCCTTGGTTGGTCTCAAACTCACATCGGTCCTCCTACCTCTGCCTCCCAAGTGCTGGAATTAATGATATGCACACCATACCCAGCTGCATCACTTCTTTGTTTATATTACTTGCTTTGTGTAAGACATTCTGCTGCATGTTCTTGGCCAAGAAAAACAGACTAAGCCATGCATTTACCCTAGTTGACACTGATATATATTTGTGAACTCAGTTTAGGTGAACCCTTCGTACTGTTTGACACCTCTTCCCCAAAACTTAATGCATATAAGCAGCCAGTGTTCATTGTGCCCAGTTCTGTCTTTAGGCTCTTTACGTATTAATTAATCAAAACCCTCAATTTACTATACACTTGCAGATTGATATACCATCCTTTCTGTTAAAAAAATCTACTTTGTAATAATAATTTAATTACTCATGTATTCTATCATTCAACAAAGGAACTAGGCCAGGTACAGTGGCACATGCCTTTAATCCCAGGACTCTGGAGGCTGAGGTAGGAGGATCTCCATGAGTTCAAGTTCAAGGCCAACCTGGAGCTACAGAGTTCTCTGTAGTCAACTGAATTTTAAGTGTTAATTGTTTATAGGTCATTACATAAAAATACTAATATCAAATTCTTGATATGATGAATCCATCTAGTCTTTAACTATTTTAGTCTTATAAAACTTAAAAAGAAATATTCCCAGAAGGAACATTCTGGGATTTTGTTCTTTCATTTTCTTCTGTGGTCATTGGGAATTCTGTCTGCTCACTGATTTTTGTTGCTTTGTGATGAGTAATCATGTAAGGGCAAGTGTGGCACAGAGAAGATAACTTATGTGATTCACTATTATTTTGTTCTTGGGTAGTAGGTACAAACTTTTAGAATCGAAACTAGAATCCACTCTTAAGAAGTCCCTTGAAATAAAAGAAGAAAAAATCGCTGCTTTAGAAGCTCGATTGGAAGAATCAACAAATTATAACCAGCAGCTGCGCCAAGAACTTAAAACAGTAAGCTATTTTCTTCAAAAGAATTCTAATATTTGGACAGATAAGTCTAGAACAAAAAGTAAATCCTCAGACATAGTCTTATTAATATTGTCTGTTCATATTTTATATACTTGATCCCCCAGTACCCTCGTAAAGCCAGATGTACAAAGTGGCGCATGCATCTGGAGTATGTTTGCAGCAGCTGGTGACCCTGGCATGCCCATTCTCTCTCTCTCTCTCCCTCTCTCTCTCTCTCTCTTATGCTTACAAATAAATATTTTTTAAAATGAGAAACTAAATTTTATTTTCAGCTCTCTTTACTAATAATAATTGCATTTGTCTGTAGTGTTTCTAAACCTAGAGAAAAGATTGCGTAATAAATTAATGTAAAATTGGTGACAGTATCTCAGAACACTGATTCTATATCACTTGCCAACCTTTACTTTATAGTTCATCTTGAGACTTTTCTTTTAGTCTCATTATTTTCTAACTCACTGGCAACAATATTAATTTATTGTTGAAATATAGACTTCCTTAAATTTTATATAAGACGAATGATTTTATTCACTAATCTTTTTGTTTGTCTTATTTTTTTGAGGCAGGGTCTCACTCTAAACCAGGCTGACCTGACTTAGCCCTGTAGCCCAGGGTGGTCTCAAACTCAAAACATTCAACCTGGGCTGGAGAGATGGCTCAGCGGTTAAGGCACTTGCCTCCAGTGCCTAAGGCCCCGGGTTCAATTCCCCAGGACCCACATAAACCAGACCCACAAGGTGGTGGCCCTGGTGCGCTCTCTCTCTCTCTCTCTCTCTCTCTCTCTCTCTCTGCTTGAAAATGAATAAATAAAATATTTCCTGGGGAATTGAACCCGGGGCCTTAGGCACTGGAGGCAAGTGCCTTAACCGCTGAGCCATCTATCCAGCCCTAAAATATTTTTTAAAAAAAATAAATAAAAAATAAAACACTCAACCTACCTCAGCTTCCTGCATGTGAGCCACCACACCTAGCTCTTTTAATCATTTCTCTCCTTATCATAATATACAGTTTGGTGTTACGAGCATAACCTGAAATAAACTAGTGATTAAGGATAACAGTAAGTTTAAAAGAGAGATGGTAATTTTGGCTATGGAAGATGAACAGGTTTTTCATACTTTAGTATAGTAGCAAGTCAAGGATTTATCTTCTACAGTCTTTTCTGATATTATTGCAGCCACTTTGGGTCAACTTGTGGCCCAGCAGATTGGGTCACACCTGTGATCCCAGCACTTGGGAGGTGAAAGCAGGAGGTTCAGGAGTTCAAGGTCATCTTTAGCTTATGAGTTTGGAACTAGCCTAGGGCTATGTGAGACTGTCTCAAAACAAAGGAACAAACAAAAAGTCAATTGAGAACTAAAATTCTGTGTGAAATAAGTCCTTAGATTACTCATTATAAGATAAAGAAATGATATGTGGCTGAAGGTCAAAATAAATAGGTCTCTTATGTATTAATATTCATTCTAGGTAAAGCAGATATCTACCAGTACAACCTTTAATTTAGCTATCTTTTTAAGCCACTTGTTAATATGTGTTAAAATTCTATTTGTTCTTTACATAGGGATTTCTAAATTTGTTATAGATAGCTCTAAAAATTATTATACTTCTTTCTCTTTTTTTCATTTTATGAATAGGTATTAATTATACACATGAATGGGATTTGGTGTGATATTTCTGTACATGCATACAGCATACTCTGACCAAGTCAGACTGTTAAAATTGCTATTGTTTGAAAAGCATCCTACAAGCCATTTTCATCACATAACAGTTGTAGCAATGTATATTTTTAATACTTTTATTTATAAAGAATTGTGGGGGTTTTTTCTTGAGATAGGGTCACACTCTAGCCCAGGCTGACCTGGAATTCATTATGTCATCTCAGGGTGGCCTCAAACTCACGGAGATCCTCCTACTTCTGCCTCCCTAGTGCTGGGATTAAAGGCGTGTTCCACTACTCCCCGAGAATTCTATTTTTCAAAGCTCAAATTCTGAGAGGTAGAGGTAGGATAATTGCTACAAATATGAAGTCATCTTGGGGCTACAAGTTAGCCTGGGCTAGGGTCAGACCTGTGTTGTTAGACAGCTTGCTTGTTACTGTGACAAAGAACCTGACAAAAAGCTGCTTGTGGAGGAATGGGTTTATTTTGGCTTACAGACTCAAGGGGAGGCTCCATGATGGCAATAGCAGGGAAAATGATGGTATGAACAGAGGGGGGTGGAGAGGTGCAGGAAGGTGTGCCAAACACTGGCAAGGGGAAGCTGGCTATAACCGCATAAGCCCGCCTCTCACAACACAGCTCTTACAAGGTTCCAATACCCAAACTGCTATCAGCTGGAGATCGAGCATTAAGAATTCATTCATTTGTGGGTGACACCTGGATGTAACCATCACAACCAACCTTGGGGGAAAAAGGAAGCTCATATTGATCCCAGTAATAAAGATATATATATATATATATATATATATATATGTTATATCACATTCTAAAATAAAATGTCCATCACATTCACCACATCAATGCAGGCACAAAGTAACAGTGAGATACAGAATCTTGACGATTTTATTTTCATTAAAATATTTTAAATTTTAGGTGAAAAAAAATTATGAAGCTCTCAAACAGAGACAAGATGAAGAAAGGATGGTGCAGAGCTCCCTTCCAGTGTCTGGTGAAGATCACAAATGGGAACGTGAAAGCCAAGAAACAACTAGAGAGCTTCTAAAAGTCAAAGACAGATTGATTGAAGTAGAAAGAAATGTAAGTCTTTAAAAATATTTTTAAAAATATTTTTATTTCAGAGTCTGGGTGTGCCGGGGCTTCTTGCTACCACAGATGAACTCCAGATGCATTTGTCACTTTCTGCATCTGCTTAAGTCTCTGGACATGAAAAGATCACAGCCAGTCTCTCATACAAGCTGCCTGTAGCCTAGTCCAGACAAAGCTCTTTCCTTTAATAAGCCAAGCCTCACAGTCCTTTCTGTATTTAGGTCTTTCAAATTCTGACCAGGGCATATTTTAGTCCAAAGTTTTAAATCCTCCTATATTCCTTCTGAAAATTAGTTCTGTATGACCAAAAACAAACCACTGTTAGGTTTCTAACAGTAATGTCCCCACTTCTGGTATGTTTTCTGTTGTCGTGTCCTTCTTGTTTGTTGGGACAGAACACTGACCAAAAACAACCAATGAAATAAAGGAATTTATTTTAGCTTATAGTCTCAAGGGGAAGTTTCATGATGTCAGGGAAAAGCATGGCACAAGCAGAGGCTGGACATCACAGTCTGCCATAGCAGATGGAAACAGCAGCAGGAACACTAGTGATCTAAGCTCTGGCAAGGGAGACCTGGCCATAACACCCCTAAGCCCACCCTCAGAAACACATCTCCTCCAGCAAGGCACCACCTCCCAAATTGCCATCAGCTGGGACCAACCATTCAAAACATACAAGTTTATGGGGGACATGTGATTCAAACCACCAAAACTATTATGGCCTTTTTTGTATGTTAAGGTTTTATTTTTGTTATATAGTAGATTTTATGAAATTAAACTTATATCTTAAACCTATAGTAATCATGACTAGCATTATATTATCTGTCATTAAGTATGATCAGTGATCTAGGTAGTAATCCATCTGTTTAAGTATAAAATGAGAATTTGGCCATATTTCCTGCAGAAAATGAAAATGGTAGGGTTTTTTTTTTTTTTTTTTTTTTTTTGGCTATGCTCCAGAAGTCCATACAGTTATAATTGAGTTTTAGTGAGTGTGTCATACTATAGAAAAATAACTAGAGAAAATATGTAACATATTATGTATGCTATGTATGTTAGGGACTAAATTTAAAAACAGATGGTTGGGATTTTTCTGGTTTCTCACAAACCTGCTTTTCTTCCAAATACCTGTGTTTTGACAATTACTGGTTTTGCTTTTCTACCTGGGACTACCTCTCATCTATGTATACATTGAAGAGGTAAAGGTACATTTTCTTAGTTGTGTACAACCCCACTTAGTACTTTGAATTGGTATTAAAACTGACAACCTCCTTCTGGTTCCTGTGTTAATATATTTAGAATGGGCCAGGCTTGGCGTCACACACCTTTGATCCAAGGACTTGGGAGGTAGAGGTACGAGAATTGCTGTGAGTTCAAGGCTACCTTGAGACTACAATAGTGAATTTCAGGTCAGTCTGGGCTAGAGTGAATCCTACCTCAAAAAAAATTTAGAATGGATTATATAATTTATGTATTTTCCACGTTGGGGATTAAACCCAGGGCCTTAAACATGCTAGGCATGTGCTCTACCATGGAGCTTCACTCTCAGCCCTAGAATACATTGTTTTTAGGACATAATAAACATACAGAACACAGGCACAATAGTGTATTAAAATTACAGTATATTTAATCACAGATTAAACAACTTTACAATTTATGATCCATGGGAACTGTTGATGTTTTTCAATATTGTTTTTATTATAATTGTAATAAATACTTTACAAAATTCCATTACCTGTTAAAGAAAAATGTTTGATTTTTTTTAAATATGTATGGTTTCTTTTTCTTGCTTTTGTTTTTAAAGAATGCTACACTGCAAGCGGAGAAGCAAGCACTGAAAACTCAGCTGAAGCAACTTGAAACACAGAACAATAATTTACAGGCACAGATCCTTGCACTTCAGAGACAGACCGTGTCCTTGCAGGAACAGAATACCACTCTTCAGACACAGAATGCTAAGCTTCAGGTTGGAATGTAGTATTTTGGGATATCAAACTAAGCACTTGAATTATACTATTAAAGTATAGGGGCAATTCAGGTGCTTGCGTATGATGCCTAATGACCCGAGTTCAGTTCCCTAGTACTCATGGAAAGCCAGATGCACAAAGTGGCACATGCATATGAAGTTCTTTTGCAGAGCTGGAGGTCCTGGCACACCTATTCTCTCTGTTTCTTTTCTATTTATCTCTGTTTGCAATAAGTAAATATTTTTTAAAACTTTTTAAACAAAATAAAGTAAAATAAAATAAGATATGGGCAGCTGGACATTGAAAGCGCCAAATCCTAACCACTAGGACCACCAGGGAAGGTTAGACATTGAAACCATGTTCTTTAGTCAGTAAATTTAATAATTGAAGATAAAATATTTTTATTTGGTTCCATGCCAGACTCTTAACATGAAAGTTTTTTAAATGTTAAAACCTCTAGAAATTAAAAAATTCACCCCTAAATTTTAGTACGGATATTATTTACATTTAATTTATATCTTTCCATCATTTCAACAAGTTGATTCTAATTATTAAGGAATAATATCCCTTGCTTTAGAATATGGTTGTAGCATATTATTTATTTCATTTTTGCAACTTTCTTACCATTTTTAGTTATTAGTACACAACATAGGTATTTTGTCATTACAATTAGTTCAAATGATATGTCCTTAGGTGTAATTTAAAGGATTTATCTTTTAATATTGACACTGTCTTTTCACAGAGAACAATCCACTGGAGAAAGTAGGAGAAATAAGTTGCTGAATCTAAACTAAATCTAAACTGAATCTAAAAGTTCTTTCTGCTACTTTTCCCCAAGTGGTAATGCAATTTGTACTAATGTAGACTTTTAAATAAATTTCCCCCAAATAATTCTTAGTCATATTAATTCCAAAATTCTAGAAATGATGAACTAAGATTTTAAATTCTTTACTTTAAAAATATGTATATTCTTATTTGTATATAGACATCCCAGTGACTCTTGCCTCTGCAAACAAACTCTAGATGTATGTGCCACTTTGCACATGTGGCTTTATGTGGGTATTGTAAATCAAACCTGGGGTGGTAGGCTTTGCAAGCAAGTGCCTTAAATTTCTGAGCCATCTTCCCAGCCCCACATTCTTTACTTTTTAAAAAGTAAAATACAAGTACTTGTTAATAACCTTCATTTAAAACAAGTTTACCCAAAGTATATATCTATATAATGTATCTATGTGAATGTGTACCTATGTATGTATATATTTGCATGTATATCAAAGCAGCTCTAGAAATATTTAAATGGTAACTTTATTCTTTGGAAAACTAAAAATTTTCCATGATAATTTGAATATATTTGCTTATGACTTAATGAGAGATAGGGTTTTGTTGATGGTTTTTTTTTTGTTGGTAGTGGTGGTGTTAGTTTTTGTTTTTTGCTCTGCACTGGCTTCCCATCTCATGTGAGCATGCTGAGACTACAGAAGCCCACCATGGCATCTACTTTTTAGGTGTGGTCTCGGGATGAAATCTAGGTACTTAGGTTTGAGTAACAAGAACTTTATCCACTGAGCCATCTCCCCAGCCTTAATTAGAGGTTCTTTAACTTGGCATTGTAAACTTTTTTAAAAATGTGATTTAATTTAATTTTATGTATAACAGGCTATGCTCTTTTATCCCCTTGCCTCTGGGGCCCTCCTCAGTGGGGTTATGGTACTCACTGTGGGGCCAGTCCCTGTGGGATAATGGGGGGGACCGTGCCTCAGGGTATTCCTACCCATTATGTGACTCTTAGAATCTTTCTGCCTGGTGTTAGGCCATGGCAGGCCTGTTGGCAGTCTGATTTAGTGTTGAGTTCTCTGTAGCCTCTAGATTTCTGCTTTGATGGGCTTTGATTAATTACCATGTCTGTCACCATCACCCTGAAGCTAGTTTTTAGGCTTGCAGTAAGAGTAGTATTCATGCTTCCTCTTCAAGGCATTGTAATCTTTTGTTAAAAAGAACAACATCAGATCTAAGGGCACAAAAAGACCATTCATTTATTTTGTAAAAGTTCCTGGCTTCTATAACTTGCACAGCAAATCAAATGAAATAAAATAAATTTGCATATGATTTCATTGTGGCTAGTGAAGCCTAACTAGCTTAACCCTTGTTCATTTAGAGGGAAAGAAAAGGAATGTAACCTTTTTTTTTGTGTGTGTGTGTGTTATTTAAATAAACAAATTTATTATTTGATTCATGATGATATTGTTGCAATCACTATGTAGGTTTTCCTTTTTAAAATTTTTAAAAAATATTTACTTTCAAGCAGAGAGAGAGAGAGAGAGGGAGAAAGCACCAGGGCCACCACCTGTGGGTCTGGCATATGTGGGTACTGGGGAATTGAACCGGGCCGTTAGGCACTGAAGGCAAGTGCCTTAACCGCTGAGCCATCTCTCCAGCCCTTTTAAAAAAATTTTTTTTATATTTTATTTATTCATTTTCAATCAGATATATATATATATATATATATAGAGAGAGAGAGAGAGACAGAGAGAGACAGAGAGAGACAGAGAGACAGAGAGTGAGCACCAGGGCCACCACCTTGTGGGTCTGCCTTATGTGGGTCCTGGGGAATTGAACCCGGACCTTAGGCACTGGAGGCAAGTGCCTTAACCACTGAGCCATCTCTCCAGCCCTAAAAATTTTTTATTAATCTTTTTTTTAAAGATGTTGTACTCTTAGACTCCTTCACCTTCGCCCCCAATCTGCTGAGGGTCTTCTTCAGTGGTATTCATTGTGGGGACCAAGAGGCCTCTGTCATTCTCTGGCAGGGGGGTGGGATATAGTGCCTCAGGCTATTCCCACCCTCCCTGAGTCTTTCCACCCCTTCTTCTGCCATGTTCCGTGAGCATTGGCAGGCAAGATAGGGATCTCATTTAGTGTTTAGTCTCTGTGGCCTCTGGATCTCAGTTTTGATGCTGTTTGAATGACCACAGTATCTGTCGCCGTCTCCCTGGAACTGGTTTTCAGGCTTGCAGTGAGAGCAGTACAGGTCACTGCTTCCTCTGTAATGACTTCTGGGCCTGGACAGATGAGCGGAGGTGACCCATCTCACGGTGGGCATTTGGCTCTCTATTCTTGATGTATTGATTGAATCCTTGTTCTCCCAAGTATTCTCCACCATCTACAAGGTAGCACAGATTCTTC
>PVHP010027825.1:0-23615 GCA_004024765.1 Zapus hudsonius
ATAAGTAATACTTATTCAGAGAACTCTTTGCTTAATGAAGAAAGTAGTTTAAAATTTACTTTATAAGGCTGGGATATGGCTCAGTGGTTAAATGATTTCTATTATACTAAACGGCATTAACTTGTTATTAATAACAGTCCTATTTTAATGAAGTATTACAAAAACTTTCAATGGATACTAGACAAAAAATAATATAAAAGACATGAAAAAGGGTTGGAGGGCTGATGCGATGGCTCAGGATTTAAGGCACTTGCCTACAAAGTCTCACAAGTGAGGTTCTATTCCTCAGTATCCACTTAAAGCCACATTCCCAAAGTGGTACATGCATCTGGAATTCATTTACAGTGGCTAGGAGCCCTGGCACTCCCATTCTCTCTCTCTCTCTCTCTCTCTCTCTCTCTCTCTCTCTCTCTCTCTCTCTCTCTCTCTCTCTCCATCCTTCCATCCCTCCCTTCCTCCTTGAAAATAAATAAATATAATATAACAAAAAAGGGGTGGAATGATAGTCAGTAAAGTGTTTGCCTCATAAGCATGAGGACCTGAATTTGACCCCTAGAATCTAGGTTTTTAAAAAAAGTCAAGCTAGGTGTGATGTTGTGAACCCAGCTGAGGGGGTGGAATAGAGATAAGACCCCTGGAGCTTGCTGGCCAGCCTATCTGCCCTACTAGCTAAGTTCCAAGCCAGAGAGAGACTTTGTCTCAAAAAAACAGGTGGACAATGCCTAAAGGACAACACCCAAGGTTGCCCTCTGACCTCCACATGCACACACAACCCTACACCCTTGTGGACCTTCACACACACAAATATAAATAAATAAATAAATAAATAAATAAATAAATAAATAAATAAATAAATGATGAGAAGAAAGGAATCACTTTCTTCATTATACATTGAAATAATCATAGTTTTGATATATTATGTGAAAGAAAATCAACTCATAAAATTTACCAGTTCTTTCTTACTCCTAAAAATTCGACTTGCTTAAAAGCTCAAAAATATGTACATGACTAGCTGGGCGTGGTGGCACACGCCTTTAATCCCAGCACTTGGGAGGCAGAGGTAGGAGGATTGCTGTGAGTTCAAGGCCAGCCTGAGACTACATAGTGAATTCCAGGTCAGCCTGGATTAGAGCCAGACCCTACCTAGAAAAACAAAAAACAAACAAACAAACAAACAAAATCCCAACAGCAACAAAAAAAGAAAGTACAAAGACCTAAGACTGTAACAAAAGATGTTCTTACACCTATCTAGCAGGACATAAGGTGTTCAGGAGCTGTGCCAGATACACAAGGTAGCACTGAGAAGGAGCTTTCCCCTGAATGTGGCCAGGTGTTTGGGGCAAGGCAAGCTAACGAGTAGGCTCTTTTCAAGGATAGCTTGAGGTCCTCCTATCTACTATGTGGCGCTTAGCAGGAGCATCTCAGATTCCAACCCCTCTATTTTGTGAAATGATGTTTTTGGAAGCAGGGATTATGCCGCAGGCAGTAATAACAATTAAGATCTATTTCAGCCAGGATTAGTGAACTGCAGAGGTAGGAGGATTGCTGTGAGTTCAAGGCCACCCTGAGACTACATAGTGAATTCCAGGACAGCCTGGGCTAGAGCGAGACCTTACCTCAAAAAAACAAAAAAAAATGTACGTGATAATATTTGTGGCTCTCAAATCTCATTTTTGTTTTATTAATGTTTTTATTAACAATTTCCATTGATATACGTGATTTATTGTGTTCAGAGTTCCTCCCATTGGTTTCTTTTTAAATTTTAATTATTTATTTGAATAATTCTTTTGTGTCCCCCACACCCCTTCCTCTGAACCCCTTGTTTCTTCCAGCTAGTCCTTCCTTTACTTGATTTTTTTTTTGGCCCTCTTTATCATCCATGACTACTTGTTGATGGACCCAATGTTGTGCAGGCCTTACTCAGGTAATGACTGCTATTGTGGGGTCGTGAATGCAATGACCACTTTGGACTTCACTGTAGTTCATGATTTTCCCAGTCGGAGGTGTTTGACTAAAAAATATGGAGTGCCATTCTTGCTCATGGGCCGTGACAATATCTTCTATATCGTTTCAATTTTAAATACATGCCTTGGTTTTTTCTGAGACTTGAAGTTGTGGCTTTATGACATGCTTACAGACAAGAATGAGGTGAGCTCACAAAATGACCCTAAATCTATACCTATAATTTTATCCAATATGATTAGTAAAATATTCCTGTCCCTAAATATTGCATATACCTAAAAGCTAAAAGAACATTATTTGTCTTGGAATATGGAGTCGTTGTGATAGTTTGAATAGATGTCTCCCAAAAGAATCAAAGGTTTATTATAATTGTGAATTCTCTCCAGCCTTCTGGATGGAGGAAGTGCCTGGCCTGCTGGGGTCTAGCCCTAAAATATTTCTCAATTGAATGCAAAATACTAGGGATACCTATGCAAAAGAGCAGCTGGACCCCAAGTCTGGCAGTTCTGCTATTTGTGAGTTACAGTGTTATAGTGTGCTTGCTTGCTTCTGGAAGTGCTGGGCCTCAGTCTCTGCTTGGATCAGTGAAAGGGGACCAGCCTTTCCTTAACTTCCCTTGGATCTGTTATTTCAATAAATACTTCCCTCCCCAAAATTGTGCCTGATTTGGAGATTCATCCCAGGGGCGTGTAGCTGACTATAGCAGTCATCAAATCTTAGAGTTGGAGAGACTCTTGATGGGTCGGTGTTCACACTATGCTTTCCCACAAGTCCACCCTCTCCTCTTCCCCTGCTCTGTGTCCCATGGGACATGGGACATTGTGTTGGAACTCCTTCTCCAAGGAGCCCCTGCAGCTGGCTTCCTACTGGGTCTGCTCCCCCCTCAATCCTTGTTTCCATGGAGGTAGGCGGCCCTCCTCTTCAGCAGGCTCTCACAGGGCTGAAGCATTCTCTGTTCCTTACCTGCCCTGTAAGATGTCCTTTCCCCTCCATCTTGTCTTCTGCTGGGATCTTACATCCCAGTCCTGTGACAATGTCTCTGACATAAGGCTATTTGGAAAAATCGAAACTTTGAATTTCCCTCTGGTCTTTTTTTGGGGGAGGGGGTTTTGAGGTAGAGTCTCGCTCTAGCCGAGAGTGACCTGGAATTCACTATGTAGTCTCAGGGTAGCCTTAAACTCATGGTGATCCCCCTTCCTCTGCCTTCAGAATGCTGGGATTAAAGATGTGTACCATCACACTCGGTGTGGGACCCTGCTGAGAGGCATAGAGGACACAGGGTTAAAGGAAAGTTGAGACTGGCCTCAAACCCCTATAATCTCATCCTGAGACTGGCAGGAGTTCAGATGACTACTTCCCTCCCCAACCTCCAGTCACCTGGCGGCCCTAGCAAACCCTGATAAATCCAGGCAATTCAAGGCCTCAGTTTATTAGAGTTCATATAATTCAGCTGTAAGGTGATAACAAGGCCCAAGCAATGAGAAAGTCCTTCCAGTTTATCTATGCAGCTGGATGCTGCCAATCCTTTCATGAGACATCCACAGGCCACCCTTCCCCCACCAATCCCCTTGCCGCTTATCCCCCTGCCTCTCCTTTTCCTTTTGTATGAAAGCATCTTCTCTAATCTAATAAATGAGCTGTTCACTGCAACTGTTTCCCGAGAGTTCTTCTTCTTGCATGCTCACGCATTTTCAAGACTCTGCCTACCCAGCTCCATGGATAAACAGGGGGTCAGTGTGCAATGACCTCCCAAGTAATCCACGGGCCCACAACATGGCTACAGTTTTTGGTCCTTTTTAAAAAATATGATACAAGCACTTAATATGTGATAACTCTTATCTCATTGGCACCAATACAGTCTTGTTAACTACAGACTCAATGCTGTACATCAGATCTTAATTCTCTCATTTATCTGCCTATCTACTGGCCAGCAGCTCACCATGGCCCCCAACCTCTGCCAGTCTATTCCTTCCATAAGTTTATTTTTACACTTCATTGCTACAATCTGAATATGGGTTGTGTCCCACAAAGGTCCATGTGTAAAGACTGAGGACTGTGGGTTCACACACCTTTCTTCTCTTTTTCTTCTTCTTCTTCCTCTCTCTCTCTCTCCTCTCTTTGTCTCTATGCCTCTCTGTTTCTCTCTCCTTTCTCCCCGCTCTTTCTCTCTCAACTTCCTTGTTCATGAGTGAGTACTCTGCTCCTCCATACACCACTGCCTTGATTCTCTACCCTCAAAAGAAGCCCAAAGCCAGGAGGACCACGCAATCTTCAACTGGAAACTTGAGAATCACTAGGCAAAATAACCTTTTTTTTTCTTTATAAGTCAATTGTTTCAGGCACTTCATTGTACTAACACAAAGCTGATGGATATGCTCACATTAGTAGGATCATGCAGTATTGTCCTTCTGTAACAGACTTATTTTCACTTAGCATAATGTCTCCAGGATTACCCAAGTTAGATGAGTTTTCATATATATATATAATATATATATTATATATATATGCAAGCAGAAAGAGAGAGAGAGAGAGAGAGAGAGAGAGAGAGAGAGAGAACTATGGCACACAAGGTTCTCTAGTCACTGCACATGAACTCCAGATGAATGCACCACTCTGTGCATGTGGCTAATGTGGGTGCTGGGGACTCTTTAGGCTTTGCAGGAAAAAGCCTTAACCACTGAGAAATCTTTCCAGTCCTCCCATGTATATATTTTGAAATTCTTAGGTGACTACTAAAATACGATAAAAATTATTTGTTGGCAGGTTTTTTTTTTATAATTTTGTGCTTATAAAACCAGAACCTATGACAATTAATAAAACTTTATCTTCACACTTATGGGGACTAGGAAGATGGTTCAATTGGTAAAGTGCTTACTGCAAAAACATAAAGACCTGAGACTGAATCCTAACAGACACAGAAGTTACATTCACACTTGCCAGGGCTCCAGGCCAGAGGAGGAGGGAGCAACTTCTTAGTGAAAGTTTCTGTTTAGAATGATGAGAAAGTTCTGAAAATACATACTGGTTGTGGCCATACAACATTGCAACATAATTAACCTGATTGAATTGTATGCTTAAAATGGTTACATGGCAAATTTTATTATGTTGATATGCCCAAGTTTTAAAAAATTAATGACATAAAATGCCAAAACCTTTTGAGTAGTACATTTGAAATGCTTAAATTGTGATATCTGTGAATTACATCTCAGTAAAGCTGCCAGACATCTTGTTCATTAAGTGATGGGCTTTATGATGGTTTTAAGAAAAGCTGATATAGAGTGGATATCTCAGTCTGGGTGCTAACTTGGTGACCGAGTCTGTCCATGTCTGTAAAGGGTATTCGGTGACTGCTAGGAGTCCTTCTAGCATGAAAAATATAGAGATGGATCAACATGAAGGAGCATTGACACCAGCTTCTTTGGGATGCTTGAAGTTGACTCACTCAAGTGGTGGTGGCTGAGAAGCAGGGTTTCAAGGCCAGTAACTGAATTCTGTCTGTGATACTCAAGCCTAGATCTGATCAAAGGCATTGGGCCAGTTTCAAAGCATCCATGACAGGCCATAGCCTACACTGCTGCTCCCTGCATTTCCCTTCATCTCACTGATGCCAGATGACATCTCATAAAGCACACCTATCTTCATCTGTAGAGGATTCCAACTATAAACCCCTCGCCCATTCTGACTAGCTCCAGAATGAAAAAGTGGATCGGTTGTAAGGAATTGCTATAAATTTTGGCTCAAAATACAGTCAACCGCTTTCCTTGCCCGCCCCCATATCTTTAGTTACAGTCAACTGTGGTCTGAAATATTAAATAAAAATTACAGAGATGTGGGGAAGTCGGGATAACAACGCATGGTTTGCCCACTAAATAATGTAACTCATTATGGACAATAAATATTAAATTAAAAAAAATTACAGAGATGACCAATGTATATGTGTTTAATTGTACGCTGTTCTGAGTCATGTGATAAAATCTCACACCATTCCCACTCATTTCAGGACATGAGTGATCCCTTCCTCCACTGTATCCACACTGTATAAGCTACCATCCACTATAACCATCGTGATTATCAGCTGGCACTGCCATGGTATCAGAGCACTTGTGTGAGAACATCCAAGCAGCCACACTGCGGTCTTACATATCCTGCGTCACTTCATCTCACCCTCTAGGCATTGCAACACCTCAAATTATCATAAGGGTTAAAAGTACAATAAGCTATTTTGATACCACATTCATATAACTTCCATTACAGTTATGTCCATCTTTTCTAATTAATTATTTTTAATTTGCTGTTGTGACCAACTTATAAATCAAACTATCCCAAGTATATAGGCATAGAAAACAAAACATGATAGTAACATGGTTCACTCCTTTGCTTTCAGGCATTCCTTAGGAATCTTGGAAGGTATCCCCTGAGATAGAAACTTTGTAACAATTTCAATTATCTGAAAGTAGAACAGACAATCTAATAATATGCTGAATCCCATTACTGGTGTGTCCAAGGAAGAATAGATACAGCATGGGGACTTCTATTAAGCAGTAGCTCTCAGGAATCCATGGGGAGCGTGTTATAACACGGAGGGCCGAGCTCCATCCCACAGCCTCTGAACCTTGAAAGTCTGCATTCAAGCCTAGGGCTTCAAGTGCCCAGGCACTGACGATGTTGCTAGACCAGGGATCACACTCTACGAACCACTGCTAAAGAGGGTCTCCAGCCACTGGGCTGGGTGTGGTATTAGATAACTTCCAAGGTCCAAAGACCCACATTACGCAGACATCCAGATTCCAAAGTCATGTATTTGCTCCTCAAATGATAATACTCAATTCACTTTAGTCCAAATAACCAAGTATTTATGCCCTTGACAGTCTTACCGATATGCTAGGTATTTAAAGCAGTATTAAAACTAAGAGCAAGTGATTCTGGCTCTGAGAATTTATTATTGAACAGGAAAGTGCTTCTCCACTTTGTTGCTATGTAGTTCCCCTATCTGACAAATATTGGTTATAGTTATGCTATTCCTTAATTTATGTGCTGAGTGTGGAGCAAACACAGGTTTAAGAAAAAATCCAAGTGACTACTGTTGATCGGCTAAATGGACACGTTGTGACCATCAAACTGCCTTCTCAATATTCATGCTTATGTCCACAGCTTGGTGCTGCTCCCAGCTTTGATCAGAGAAGCCTTTTTGCAGTGGGCAGTGGTTCCTACAGAGATGCATAGCTCGTAAAATGCTAAGAATAAGTGACTGCGGGCTGGAGAGATGGCTCAGTGGTTAAGGCACTTGCCTCCAGTGCCTAAGGCCACAGGTTCAATTCCCCAGGACCCACATAAGCCAGACTCACCCCATAAGGTAGTGGCCCTGATGCACTCTCTCTCGCTCTCTCTCTCTGTATCTCTGCTTGAATATGAATAAAATATTTTTAAAAAAAGAATAAGTGACTGCTGAGTCTCAGCATTAAATGGGACATCTACATCAACTCTTCTACGGCTCTGAGGACATTGTGGAGGAGATGAAGGAAAGAACAGAGGAACCAGAAGGTGGGGACAAGGGCTGTGGAACCCTGCCTCATAGACACGACAGATTGCACTCCTGAATTCATAGCAGCTGTGGTTTTCTGCAGAAGACTTGTCAACATTCCATCATGGAGAGGGAAGAGCTCCTGAGCCCCACCCTTCCCCAAGGACCTTTTGGCAGTTGATGTTTGCTGGGGGAGGGGAGACATGTTTTTCAGTGATGTAGCCACTGAGAGGTTACCCGTGTTCCAGTAAATACCCCTCCCTCCCCTCACACATGAGCACCCATGCTCAGACAAAGGATCCTAACTGAATCCAGTGGAACACCAAAGTAGACACGGGGAGTTCAGTGGGAAGAAGGGGGGATGGGATGGATATGGCCAAAATGCATCATGTACATGTATAAAAGTGTTCAAATATATGATTTTTAAAAAAGTAAGAAATGCAAACTAAGAAATAATTACCCAGTTACGAACTTTCTTGCTGGTTTGGCATCACAGATGCTTAGGAGATCTCAGTGAACACAAAAGGAGTCACGGTGGGTCCAGGGGCTGCAACGGAGATAGGAACTCTATGATGGGGAAGCTCCTGCTGCCAGAGGACCCTGGACGCCTGTAAGAAAGGCACCCCGAATAGTATGCACATGCGATATTGTACCCTCTGAACCCCAACAGCTCACAAACCAAGGGAGAGTCACCAGATAGCCACTGGCAAAGAACCAAGGACAATACTGGTCACTCTGACTGAGGAATGGCCCCTCAAACCATGAGGGTGGTGCTGGGTATCTAAAGGCAAAGTCCCACCTAAGGAGGGATCTCACAGAAGAGCTGTGATCTTCGAATTCAGACGGGAATCTTGCAAATTGGAATGACTGCTTCCTGCCCTGCTGCCTTGCGGAGAAAAGAAATAAAATTCCTCCTCGGGAGAAATCCTAGCAGCCTCGGTGCAGGAATGGGGCCTGGGAACTGGCAGCTTCTAAAGCAGGCTGCAGCCTCGGCTTCGCTTCTGGGCTCGCCAAACTGGCCCCTGCTGTTACCTCATACACCCTGTGCATCCATAAATTACCACTTCATTGGACACCCGGTAGCACCACTGAAATTATAGCCAGAGAACGCTCCATTAAAGCACTCCGGCTCCTTCAGGAGGAATGAGTCATGAAGATTAAAGAAAAGCCATTTTTAAATCCTGGCATTTCTTGGGAAATTCCCCGAGGCAGGCATTCCCTCGCTGGCTCTGTTAGTGAGCTGGGCCTTTGGGACTTGACTCACCTGCAGACACAGCCTCTTTTCCTCGGGAGGCCAGGTGGATTTCCTGTCAAGCAAGCATTTAGAAGTGTCTGAGGGGTAGGTTGGCCAAGATCCTGGAGGTGGGGCAAGGTAACCTCAATATATGCCCCACCTTGATTTTAATCCCAATATCACCTCACGTTTCCACTGCATGGGCTCAGGAGGTGGGCAGAGCCTGAGAACACAAGTGTGGAGGTGCCTGAGAACTCCCTTAAGATGCAGCCACCTCCCCCCCCAACCTACTGGGCTCTCCATTCAAAGGAACAAATCTGAAGAGAAACCCGCACATCCATGCTTACTCCAGCACCACTCATGACATCCAGGATTTTGAGCCAAGCGTAGTGTCCATCAACAGATGAGTGGATAAAGAAAATGGGTATATACACAACATGGAGCTGTATTCAGCCGTAAATGACAAAATTGTGTCATTTGCAGGAAAAAGGATACAACCAGAGCCATCATATTAAGTGAAATAAACCATACTCAGAAAGGTAACTATCACATGTGGAATCTGAATTTAAATTATATATGGGAGGGGGAGATGGTTCACGTGCTTGCTGCCCAAGCCTGAGGACCTAAATTCTGATCCCCAGTACCCATGTGAAAACGCTAGGCATAGGGGGATGCATCTATAATCCCAGCACTGGGGAGGTGGAGACAAATAGGTGAGCTCCAGGTTCAGTGAGACATCCCATTTCAAAGATGAGGCAGACAGCCATAGAGGCACTAGAGAAAGATATGATATTGACCTCTGCCCTCCCCCTCTCACTCTCTCCTCTTTATCTCTCTCCTATTTCTTTCTCTCTCTCTCTCTCTTACACACACACACACACACACACACACACACACACACACACGACTTGAAATGGCACTATTTGAAGAGAGAAAATGGACCATCAGGAAGGAGAAGGGGAACCAGAGACTGTAAATGGGAGAGACTGTGAGCAGTGTTAAATAATATACATGTACCATATATAACCCATGATTTTGTGCATCTGACTTTATGTAAGTACTGGGGAATCAAACCCAGGCCAGTAGAATTTGCAAGCAAGTGCCTTTAACCACTGAGCAATCTCCCCAGCCCTTAGCCCATAATTTTTCTGCTAACTTTAAAAAAAATAACAAAAAGAAAAATAAGAAAAAGTTGATTGAGTTTAGGGCAGGAACAATCTGCAAGTTACTCCAATGGTTCATACATTACATGATTATCATAAACTGTGAACACAAAGACTCCTAGTGTAAATTTTGGGGCTTATTGAACAATAATGTGCCAGGATTAACCCATCACACTAATTTAAGAGGTCTTAAAATAGAAAAAAATGCTGCACACACTGAGGAACGATATAGGAACTTTCTATACTTGTTCTCAATTTTCTGTAAACTAAGACTCTTATTTTTAGTCAGGGCTAGAGCAATGGACCAATGGGTAAAGTGCTTACCACACAAGAATGTGGACCAGAGTTCAGATCCTCGGCACCCACATAAAATTCAGCGGTGGTGGCCTGCGCCTGAAATCCCAGCAACCTAGAAGGCAGACACAAGGAATCCCTAGGACTTGCTGGCTACCAGTCTGGCTGAATCAACCAGTTCTGGTTCAGCAAAAGACTTTGTCTCAAAAAATAAGGTGTAAAGTAACCAACAAAGACACCTGAAATCAACTATCAATTTCTGGCCTACACACACACACACACACACACACACACACACACACACACACACACAAACAAACAAATTTTTTTTTTTTCCCAAAAAGTAAAAAGACCAGGCATGGTGGTTCATGCCTGCAGTGCCAGCACTGGGGGAGCTCAGGCAGCAGGATTGCTGAGAGTTCAGGGCCAACTTGGGCTACACAGTGAGTTCTAGATCAGCATGATGGTTCATTTGATTGCCAGCATCTGAGGTATTATCTTGATTGGATTAACTGAGGTGGGAAGGTGCACCTTAACTGTGGGTTTGGTGACGGACATGGCTGGCTGAGCTCCAGCATTCCCACTCTCTGCTTCCTTGCTGTGAACTGTTTGTGACCAGCTGCCTCAAGCTCCCAGCTCCTACCTCCATGCTTTCCCTACCATAATGGACTGTAACTTGGAACTGTAAGCTGAAATAAACTCTCCCTCTCTTCTACTGATTTTTGTCAGGTATTGTGTCTCAGCAATGAGAAATTGCCCGATACAGTTATCCCGAGCTATAGAGTGAGAACTTGCTCAAAAAAAGTTAATGAATTTAAAAAGGAAAGGAGGAGTGGACATGGTGGCATATGCCTTTGATCTCATCGCTCAGGATGCAGAGATAGGGGATCACTGAATGCGAGGCTAGCCTGTGGCTACAGAGTGAGTTCCATGCCAGCCTGTCTTGGAGTGAGAACCGACCATGAAAAAACAAAAAAGGAAAGGGGGCTGGGAGTGTCTCTGGGCTGGAAGAGGGGCAAAGGAGGACAGGCAAGATCAGACACATTCATCAGTATCTGAGATGGAAGCAAGCCGAGTTGTGAGCACCTGTAGGGTAGAGTCTGTTTCTCAACCTCTGGATGTGAGTGGCACATTGTGACCTGTTAGCCGTATGTATGAGTGAAATAAAGCTGGACATGGGAGAAACAAAGTCTACTATATTCTAAAGCAGTTGTCAACAGAAAACTGGATTAGAAAAACGAAGAGACCTTTCTCAAAATATAGAATAAGCCCATTAGTCCTTTTACACAAACACAGAAGATTTGGAGCACACACCTGAGTGTGCACACACACAGCACACAGGCAGCTGCTCAGATCATCCCCTTGGAGGGCTACTGTGGGTGTCAAAGCACACATGGATAATCACAAGGGAGCAACTCCTACCTCCTGGGTGGAGAATGCGAGAGGAGGGATTAGGGCTCCCCGGTGTGCTCATGGTTGCTGCCTTGCACCAACTTCTCTGACCCCTGGAGGCATATTTTGGCACCCTGGTTGGTTCACAAAGGGTTCATGTTTACTTCATCCCTACCCCCCAAGATCAGGTGTACCCTTGTACTAGATTTCAATTAGTACCTTTCAAATGAGTTATGTACTAATGAACAAGGTGAGGCAAGGCAGGCAAGGGAGAGCGCAATGATATCATATGTCATCCTCAGTGGCAGTGATGGAATAATCTCACCCCCTAGGCAAGCGTAGAAAATACAGCTTATTGAATATGCTGCAGAACGCTGGTCAAGTAAATACATTCTGCCTGGAACATAGGTCGATAGGCTTGGCATAGGGTGTCTTCATGTGGAAGAAATATTTTTTAATGAAATCAAATTACATTTTATATATATCATAACAGCCCTTTGTCCCCTTGTCCCTGCTCCCTTGTCCTTGGGCTCACCTCAGTGGGGTTATGGTATTCACTGTGGGGTCAAGAAGGACTCAGTCAGTCCCTGTAAGTTAAAGGAGGTGGGGGGAGCTGTGCCTCAGGATATTCCTACGCACTTGGTGGCTCTTATAATCTTTCCATGCTACCCTCTTTCTGCAATGTTCTCTGAACCACTGCAGGCCCGTTGGAGCGTCACTCAGGAGCTGGTTGTCAGGCTAGCAGTAAGAGCAGCATTCATGTTGCAGCTTCCTCTGCCATTTCTCCTGGGCCCCAGCAGATGTGCTAGAGGTGTGTATCTTGTGTTGGGCAGTTGCCTATTTTTTGTCTTATCAATGGATCTTGGTTCTCCTCCTTTCTCTCTGCCTTCTGTAAAACAAAGCAGATTGTGGGGGAAATGCATTTATGGTCAGGGTGAGTGTGTGTGCAGTTCCTGCAATAGTTCATGTCCTGCAAAGGAGCACAGTCCTGACTGGCCATGTACAGTTCTGGGAGGTTGAATTTCCAGTTATGCAAACTGCCATGCAAATCAGGGTTTTGTAAATAAGGGAAGACCTGGTCAGACTATTGAAGGTCACAGGGCACAGGGGGCAGCGCTCTAGAGTCAAGTCATTCAGAAGCTAGGGACTGGAATTTCTTTCTGGGCCAAGCTCATAATGGGGACTGGCTCCATTTTCTGGTTCCTTATTAATGTCCTTCCCTTCACAAGAGAGAGAAAGAGTGGAGAATGGTTTATACACACACAGGACAACTTCTTCCTGGCCCCAGCCAGCCATAAATATGATATTTTCCTGTGTGATCTGGAGGAGACTGTAAAGGCATATACCTAAGATGGGAAGAGGCTTGACCTCCGGCCAGCATACAAACTGGCTGCTCTGTTATGTCACCGTGATTCAGCACAGTATGAGTACGCCTGCATGCTTACTGGCTGTGGAAGCACCTGTTGCATTGCGCTCTGGCACTGGTGTCTGTGAATGTCCCTGTGCATGTCTACTCTGCGTCCCTTCTTCCAGCTGGGCTCACTCCCTCCACAAATTCCCCTGGAGCCACCCCACTCCTGACAGAGACCCAGGCCACCAAAAGATCACATCTTTGTCAAATTAACTCTGCATGTAGCAAGTCCTAGGGCAGAAGGTGACTGCTGAGGCAGGAGAATGAGAGTCCATGCTCCTGCCTCACGTCTTTCTCCCTGAGCACCCTTCCTGGCTTGTTAGGATGCAGAGACATCCTCAGTGAGTTGCTTGTGTTAGCACATGAACCACGCTTCTGCTCGCCCACAGAGCTGAAGGCTAGTCCCTTCTCTCGTTCTCTTTCTCCCTCCCTTCCTTTCTCCCTTCTTTCTTCCTTCCTTCCTCCTTTCCTTTTTTCCCTCCTTCCTTTCCTCCCTCCTCTTCTTCCTTCCTTTTACTTCTTCCTTTCTTTATACCATTTTCCAATCTCTCTCCTTTATGTTGTGTTGAGAAATACCATAGGCAGGATTCAGCAGTCCAGTTTTTTGAGCGAAAGTCCAGAAAGCTGATCTGACTCTGGGAGCTCACGCGGGCCTCCCACCCGAAGCAGCACATAGCGTGGCTCACATGCGAAGTCCGCAGAGAAAGCCTGTGATTCCAGCTGGGCATCTCAGCTTTATGAACTACTTCCTAAGCTTTAATGAGCATGCAAATCACCCAGGACATTAAATTGCAGGTCAGCAAAGCTAACCAAGAGCCTGAAATTCTGCATTTCCAAGAGGCTCCGGGATGTTGCTGAGGCCGCTGACTGACAGATCCACTCGGAGTGGCAAAGTACAAATCGTCCCAATGCACAGGGCAAGAATTCCTCCTTCCTGGGTGGAGTGTGTGAAAGGAACATTAAGGAATCACCAGCGTGCTCATGGCTCTGCCCTGGCACCAACTTTTCTGGTGTCAGGAGGCACATTTTGGTCACTGTGGTGGGTTCAGAAAATATTCATATGTGCTTCGTTCTTACTGTCCCCCAAGAGTAGATGTCCTCCTTCACTAGATTCCCATCGTCTTTCATGGAACTGTGCATGAACAAGGCAAGATGACACAGACAGATGAGTGTGACAGAGAGTAGAGGCAGTCTGTACACACAGGACAACTTGAGCAGACACTGTGCATCTAGTGCAGCAAAGGACAGATCAAAGAGCCGAGGGAGCAGTTAGCAGGCTCCATCCTGTTCCCATCCACGCTGTTTCATTAGCCGTTCCAGCAACATCCCACAGGCTGGGAATGGTGAAGTCTAAAGTCCCAGAGAGAAAATAAGGCTCTTGAAATCTTAAGAACAAAGTAAGAGGGTCCTTTTCCTAGGAGTTTCTAGAGGAAAGGGGTGTCACTGGAGGAGAGAGTGGGAGATAAAGAAAACCTCTGGTCCTTCAAGGTTTCTAAGGGGGACCGGCTATTCTGCTGCTGCTCATGGCAAGAGTAGGGGGTGAGGGAGGCAGGAAGGCACATAGATAAGAAAGCAAACTTAACCTTCAAAGTTGACTTAGCTTGAGTAGGAGGAGGACTCTTAAAGTAACCAAATCTGTGTTCTAGAAAATTAATGACTGACTAGCTGATCATTGAACCTCTCTCCTTATCCCAGACCCACAACAAGACCACACTTATCAGCATCCCTCAAAGTTCTAGCAAATGGAGGGGAGAAGTGTCATGCATTACTTCCAGGATTCGCTCATAAAACCCTCCCACATGCTATTCTCACATTCTCCCTTTGCTGAGCATTCAAAGAGGAATCCAGGAGAAAAAGGTAAAGTCACTGGGAAAATGGCTACTTGTGGAGAGGGTGCCCTTTGAGCTTCCGGTTGGAATTTAAACCCATAAGAAATAAATTTGTATTGTCCTGATCTTTTGAAACTTGGGGACTTAACTGCTTATAGCTCAGGTTGATCAAGTCAAGAAGGACGGACAATTCTAAGTCTGTCTACAGAGGAGTTGGGTAAACTACAGATGTGAGAACTTGGAAGTCAAATAGGAGGGGAAGAGGCAGCGCTGTGATTGAGGACAGCAGGGAATGCTCTGTCCCCAGGCCCACCGGGAGACAGAGCATATGGTGTGATCAGAGCCCAAAGGCTGGTAGTCTGGCTAGAACTAGAGCCATCATGAAAACTGCCTGGGAGATGGAACCACAGGGCACGGCTTGAAGAAACAGCTGACCACTGCTTGGGAATATAAACCCAGAAGGAATAGGAAATAGGAGGGTTTCTGCCCTCGGTCAGAACTTTTTCTTGGCCTTCCCCACCAAGAAACCAAATGGCAAGGAGTTCCATGAAAGGTTGCCTTTGTGGTCTGTTGCCACAGTTGTGTCCCCATCCTTGACATGCATGCTTCCATGGGATCTCCATGGAATGTGCTAGGCTGATGGTGCTGCAAAGACTCTACAACCTTTGCATTACTGCTTTCTTATTCTATCCAGTTAACAACCACCTGGGCCAGGGGAGACAAGCCACAGAACACCCATGAACCCCGAAGTCTGCAGAGGACAGACAAGAATGATAACTGGCCACAAAAAGCACAAAGAAAGCTCTGCTGCTCAGCAAACCTAGTTAAACAACAGTTGGCCCAGTCCTTGAATGGGATTAACAAGGGCTCTCATCTTGACAGAAGGAAATGAGAGACACTAAGTAAGTAACTTGATATATAGTCCATGCTCTGTATACGGCAGTTTATGATTCATGGACACAAAAACATATACGTACTGTGTTGTTTGTTAATTGTAATAAAAAAAACGCTTCTGGCTCTCCACAGAAATAATAAGGCAAGACCAGATGTTCGAAGGATTTTAGAAAACTATCCATGTCAGAGGTTAATCCTCATGCAAGAAGTACTGCCAAGGTTTATGTCAAACTATCATAGCATCCATTCTGTGAGTAAACAGCAAACAAAAGGCAAAATCCTGACCCTCTAAGAGCTTCTTTTTTAATTAACTATGTTTTCAAGTACATGAAACTAAATAAGTTGAGAGTTTTTCCAAAAAGCACTTTTCAACCAGTCCTGACATACATAATTTCTACCACAGTGTCACTCAACTCAAGACCTAACAACATTTATAAATGTACATGAGATACAGGTAAGTCATGTGTTCATATTAGAGAAGATAGACACCCATTAAATTAAATGGTACTCACTGACAGTACAGGAGACTCTTTAATCAGATAACAGAATTGCATCAGATGGCCTCAAAAAACCCTCATATTTATGATAAATATAAGGTACACTTAGGTCTTTAAGATCTGTCTTGCCTACCACCATATTACCAACACCTAACACAAAGCCTGGCATGTTAACAGGGGTCTACTAAATACTTGTTAAATAACAATCAGTGGGTCTATAATTTTATACCTGATGGATGTGCCTTCCCCCACTGCATGACGGTTGGGTCTTTTTTGTTTGTTGGTTTGGTTTGGTTTAGTTTGGTTTTTCAAGGTAGGGTCTCACTCTAGCTCAGGCTGACATGGAACTAACTCTTGTAGTCCAGGCTGGCCTCAAACTCACAGCCACCCTCCAGTGGCTACCTACCCCAGCCTCCTGAGTGTTGGGATTATAGGTGTGCACCACCACACCCCATGATGTTTGTTGTATTTGTCTATCATCCACTGATTTCTGACCTCATTAAAGACTGGGGGGCTTTGTGGCTGGTAATGCATACCACATACAAAAAAAATACTGGACAATTTCTTTTTCCTTTTATTCAAGACATGGTAATAAAGACTCATCAGCAAGATAGAAGGAGAAAGTTGATTAAGGGCAAAATTTTAGAAAGAACACTATCTTAAACCAATCAGATTAGAGTAGAAATCTATCAAATTCAACTCCTGTCTGAAGCATTGAGGGGAGATTATAAGAACTTTCAAGAGTTTATGCTCTAGATGAGGAATCAACACACTCTGCAAAAAGCTGGACAGTAAGTATTTTTACTCTACTCTGTTGTGGAGTGAAAGCAGACACAGACAAGGTTTTAAATAAAGGGATGACCGTGTCCCAATAAAACTGTATTTATGGACACGGCAATTTGAATTTCACATAATGCCCACATGTTGTGAAAGACCATTATCCTTTGATTTCTTGAGTAAGCTAAGCACAGGGATTTGAGGGTGGTGAAACTACTCCTGTTGAGACTGTGGTAGGTTTATGTCATTTAGTATGCACTTACAAAACTCACGTGACTACCACACAGAGTGAACCCCAGTATAAATATGCACTTTCTGAGTAGTTCTATACTAATCTTAGTTCATTGATTTTAACAAATACATCACAATAATGGAAGATGTTAGTAGGGAAAGTGTGCAGGGGGTGAGGGTCGGGAAAGGTGGTATCATGATTAATGTCAATTGTCAACTTGATTAGGTCTAGAAACACCTAAAAGACATATCTCTGGGCACGCCCATGAAGTTTCTAGATTGGGTTAATTGAGGTGGGAAGACCCATCGTAACTGTGGGCAGCCCCGTTCTATGGATTAGTGTTCCAGCCTGAATAAAGACTCCCTCCCTCCCTCTCTCTCTCTCTCTCTCTCTCTCTCTCTCTCTCTCTCTCTCTCTCTCTCTCTCTCCTTCTTCACTGCAAATGTAATGAGAACAGCTACTTCATGTTCCTGCCACCATGCCTTCCCCACCACAATGAACTGTGCCATCAAGCTGTAAACCAAAATACCCCTTTCCTTATTTAATCTGCTTCTCCGACGAGTACTTCTTCACAGCAACAAGAAAAGTTACTAATGCAGGTAGGTATGCAAAACTCTGTGTACTACATGTTCAATTAGTCTGTAAATCAAAATCTGCATGAAAATGATCTTTTGCAGGCAAAGGTGATGGGAAGAAGGGTCAGTGAATAAAGCTTGCACAGCTTGAGCTTGAGTACCTTTGTTCAACACCCAGATGACACATAAAAATCTGAAAGCTGTGGTGGCTTCTGTAATCCCAGCCTGTTGGTGCCATGATAAGAGGCAGAAGGGAAAGAATTCCCAGAAGCTCATGGTGAGCAAAGCAAAGAACAGCAGAGCAAGAAATCTTGCCTCAAATGAGGTGGATAAGTAAAAGTTGTTCCCTGACATTCACCCATACACAACGACGTGCACACACACATGAAAATATACTATTTTTCAAGTACAAAAGTCAAGTGTGCTACCTGTGATCCCAGCACTCTGAAGCTGAGGCAGGAGGATCTAGCCTGGACTACATAACAAGACCCTGTTTTAAAGAATAAAACAGAATTTTTAATAGTACAAATATCAACATTGAAGCTTGCTTTGGAAGCCAGCTAATGTGTGCTGGCAGAAACACCCAGTAATGCAGTAATATAATTAGGTCCAATTGTGATTGCAATGGCCTGACAACGGTGTGGAGGCACCCACCACTCTTTGTCGTCACCATGAAGAGAGCAGAGGGACTTTACTAGTGCCCTCTCACAGAGAATCGGCAATAGCTCTCTGAGAAAGCAAGTGTGCATGAGTTCCAGAATCCTAGAGTTTAGTAAAACTTTGGAGAGACTTTTTTACATTCTTTGCAGAGGTTGATCACAACAGGGGAGACAGTAAGAGAGCAGGAAGGGGTGAACATCTAGAAGAGGGGAAAGGGGGAGAGCAGACCACCTCAGTTCAGCCTGCTTTTCTGAACCTGCTCAGCATTCTCTAATAGAAGCCTGAGAAGCAGAAACTCTGCTCTGAGAAGGCTGAAGGGTTTCAAGCATTCAGCTGGCATGGTTTCCTTGGGTCAGTAAGCCTGGAACAGTGTTAGGAAAGGTCTGAGCACATGAGCAGAACCTTGATGCTTTTTCAGGAAAATTTGAGATACAAGAAAACCATCTTTATTCTCTCTCTCTCTCTCTCTCTCTCTCTCTCTCTCTCTCTCTCTCTCTCTCTCTGCCCCCTGCACTTTAGTGTCTGTAACAGGTACAATTCTGATTGGAATATTCCTCTATTATAAGCTGGATGTGGTGATCTAATTCCCTCATTTGGGAAGGAGAGGCGAGTTTGAGGTCAATGTAGACTATATGGTGAATTCTATCTAAAGAGTAAAACTATGCCTCAAAAAAAAAATCCCTTCACTTGTTCTCTTAACCCCCAACCTTCTAAACCTGAGTTATCATCCATAAAACAGACCCTGGCCGTGTAAGGCTCCTGAACACTTAAGGCACGGCCTGCATAATAGAGGAACTGAAATTTTACATTTTAATTTAATAAGTAACATTCCATTCAGTCATTATAAAACATTTATGCTAAATATGCAAAAGCTTGAGTATGTGAGTATAGTTTTTCCAACTGTAAATTTTACAAAATGTAAGCACAAATGAAGCATCTCTAGTGAAAAGTTAACATTTTAAATTAAGATCTATCATAAGTATCAAGACACATTAAAACTCAAAGACTTGGTTTGAAAAAACTATTATTTTATGAATCCCTTGTATGTGTTATGTTTGCCTACCATATATCTATATATTATTTTTTAATGTTTTATTTATTTTTAAATATAATTTGAGAGAGAGAGAAAGAGAGAGAGAGAGAGATACACAGAGAGAGAATGGGAACATTAGGGCCTCCAACCACTGCAAATAAACTCCAGACACATGTGCCTTCTTGTGCATCTGGCTTTACGTGGGTTTTGGGGAATTGAACTCGAGTACTTTTGTTTTGCAGGCAAACACCTTAACTAACCACTGAGCAATCTCTCCAGCCCTATATATTATTTTTAAATGGGAATGCAGCAATAAATGTTATTTAAATTAATTTTACTTTTCCAATGTCACCATAAGAAAATTACTTATGTGTCTTACATTGCGTTTCTATTGGCCATACTGCCCAGAAATGACTGCACTGCAAAGCTGTTCTCAAGCATTCAGTGCCTCCTTTACCACCACTGCTCTGCATCAGAAAAGAAACCTATTCTCAAGCTCTCTTTTTCACATGGAGCTTTTTCCCTCAGTACCCCCAGATGCCTGTCATATCCCATCTAAACTGCCCAGAGCCCAACCCTGCAATGTGACCCTACCATCTGATCATGCTCTAACCAGACCAGCATCTTGCCAGTTCCAGCCTTTATTCCCTTCCCTGCAGGAGAGCTGGGCCCCCCCTCCATGTTTCATGACCCCCAACAGCGCCTCATAAAGGCTTGTGAAGGAGAAGTAGACACTACAATAAACACTAATGAAAGAGGAGAACAGGGTTTCCATATATTGATACTTCTTCCTTCAGGTGTTTTTCATGTGGTGAGGCCCCCATCTGGCATGTCATCTTTCATGTTATTTGTGCAAAAGAACACACCTTCATCAAAGGCTTCATTTACCCAAAGAGTTTTTATAATAAGGGCCCCTTGGTTTTAAAGCAGCCACTTGTCCAGACAGGGCTATTAGCAGTAGCACCTGTCTGGGTAAGACTCAACCCTTCGACAGGTGCTCTCAGTGTTCCCTCAAAACCATTTCTCTTCACGATTAGAATTTTTCATTAATGTTCTTTTAATGGAAAACTTGAGATATGGCTTCACAAAAAAGCGTTCTTATAAATTTTAGTCCACAATATTTCTTTCTACCTCTAAGACATGTACAACCTTTATTCACTTATTCAAAGAGGCTCGGTGCTAAAAGCAGAGGATCTAATGAATTATACTAATGGGACAACCAGCTTTTTGGGCTTACAGTCTAACAGAGAATTCTTTTTTTAATGAACAAACAACCAACCAGCTTTTCACACATTGGCTGTGGTCAGTATAGTCAGGAGAGACATAAAGCTACCTCCTGAGCAAGCACACAGAGCCTTGGACTTCTGCTTTATTGAGCTGGTCCCTGACTGCAGGCACTCGGGACAGCTCCTGGGTCACATGCCCAGGCCAGGGTTCAGTACAAAACAAACTCTGGCCTAGGAGATCAGCTGAAGAGAGAACCAGCTGCTCCTCCACCGCCTCCTCAAAGGGCATTCACACATGCCTTGAGATGACTATAAGCTATGAAAAATCTATATACAAATAAATAAATAAACAAAATAAATAAATGAGGATCTATAGAGAAAAATAAAAATAATATAATGAATATATACTTTATATTTCTAACCGTTCATTAAAATGAAATGAAACTTGTATCAATAAATGTATAATAAATAGACTGTCTGATGCTGAGATTAAAAAGAAGTCCATGGGGTTGGGGAGATTGCTCAGTGGTTAAAGTCATTTGTTTGCAAAGCCTAATAAACCGAGTTTGAATCCCCAGCACATTCAAAATGGTGCATGCATCTGTGATTCCAATGAGCTAATAACAATGGAAGGCAAAGCAGGAAATTCCAAAGCTCAAGGGCTCCTCAGACCAATGCTTGTTCCTAGAGGCGAGAAATCCTGGCCCAAAGAAGGTGTAAGAAGAGCACAAGCTTCTCAAGGTTGTCCTCTGACCTATACCCATATATACACCTTCGAGCACACACACACACACACACACACACACACACACACACACACACACGCAACTGGGTCATTAAACCTGTGAATTTTGGCACTAAAGTCAAAACTGGTAAAATGATAGTTTCCAACATGGTAAATCTTGTCATCTTGATGGAATTTAAAATCACCATGGATACACACTTCAGGATGTACCTATGACAGTGTTTCCAGAAAAGTTGAACTGGGCAGAGAAGACCCAACCTGAATGTGGGCAACATCATTCCATGGACTAAGTTGAGGACCAGCATTCATCTCTCTGCTTCTCAACTGCAAACACAATGTGACCAACCACTTCACATCCTGTCCCCAGCCTTCCCACCATGATGGACCAAAATAAACCCTTCCTCCCTTTAGGTTGCTTTTGCCAGGTTTTCTGTCACAGCAAAGCGAAAGACACTAATGGTGTTTCTTTAAGATTAATTTCAACCTGGAACCTGAAACTATATTTCTGAATTTCATAACCTCATATATATATTCACACACACACACACACACATATGTTTTTCAAGGTAGGGTTTCTCTAGCCCAGGCTGACCTGGAATTCAACCTCTTATATTTTTAAATTTTATTTTATATATACTATAACCGGTCATATTCTTATGCCCCTCTCCCATCCTCTCATCTCCCTGGGTCCCTCCCTTCCTCCCAGTCAGCCCTGTTGGGGGGCCATGCCTCAGGGTATTCTTACACACTCTATGGCTCTGACAATTTTTCACCCTAGCCATGGCAGGCCTGTTGGCAGTCTGATTTAGTGTTGAGCTCTCTATAGTCTCTAAATTTCTACTTTGATGAGTTTTGATTGATCACCATGTCTATCACAATTCCCCTTGGGCTGGTTGTCACAAATTAAAGTTTGATGTCTTTTTGTTTGCTTGATTTGTTTTGAAGGTAGGGTCTCACTCTAGCCCAGGATAGCTTCAAACTCACAGAGATCATCCTATCTCTGCCTCCTGAGTGCTGGGATTAAAGGTGTGCACGGCCATGCCTGGCCACAGCTTCTTACTTACAGTCAGAGTCATTGGTCTATCTAGTACTTTGAATGGATATTTGACCTCATCTGATGCCATGTACTGATTATTTGGAAAATACTAGCTTTCTGAATTAGGAAGACTTTCTTAACATCTACACACTTTATAATATAAATACCAACACATAAACATTTCCTAACATCACGATTAATTTCATTGGGAAAACTTTTAATTATTCAAAAGCTATGAAGTGCATGGCAATAAATATCAGCATTTCAAAATTTTACTTTTCATTCCAAAGCTTAATTTTAGCATTGGCAAGAGAAATTAAAACTTTCTCTCCTTGAAGTAACAGCCTCTCTTTGCTCATTTTTTTAAGAAAATGTAATTATGTTTTGCTTATTAGTAAATTTCTAGAAAAACCAGTGAAAGGCCACCTGAGAAGCAACAGAGAAAGACACCAGGTCAGCCTTTTATCTGAGAAGTGGATTTCATGGCTGAGCAATCCTCTCAACTCTACTGTCCTCCAAGGCCCTGTGTACTGTACATTATGAAACTTCTTAAGTGTAAAGGCATCTGTTGCTTTTGTTTCATGTTCTAACAAAGTCCAGTGGCCTTGTGGGGGTTTTTTTATGCATGCATGCCTCTAGTATGCTTGATGTGGTGTGTCGGTCAGTGCGGTGTGTGGTATACACATATGTACATACTGATGTGTCCCTGCACACATGCTTGCAAAGGCCAGAGGAGAACATCATGTGTGCCCCTCCTTGTTCTTCAGCCTATTTGTCTTTGAGGCAGAGTTTCTTACTGATTCTGGAGCTTGCCACTTTTCATGGCTAATTTTTCATGAGTCCCAGTGATTCTCTGGTCTCTACTCCCAACAGGACTAGAGTTACAGATGTGTTTGGCCATGCCCAGCTGTTTACAAGGGTCCTGGGGGAATTGAACTCAGATGGTCTCAGGTTCTCTCAGACCCTCAGGCTTGTGTGGAAAGCACACTTAACCACTGAGCCATCTCTCCATTCCCAGCCTTGTTTTTGTTTATTTGCTTGTTTTAAACTGACTAACATTATCATTGAAAAGAGAAAATAGCAGAAACAAAACCTACAGGGGTTTATACTTGTGCTCTTCCTAGAAAAAAAAAA